>APFE030533190.1:14361-77415 GCA_000404065.3 Pinus taeda
TCATAGGTGAGGGCTTTTATGTCATCTTCTACTGTCATGTTTTTGAAGACTTCCCATGCTAAAGGGAGTGTGAATGTATGGAGGGCTTCTTCCACTAAAATTTTAATTATGTTATGAAACCAGCTCAAGAAAGGATAGAAAAGATAGATCAACGCCTTAGAATTTAGCCTCTTCGAGGGGGAAACCTCCTTTACATTACATAAATGAACAATTCTTGGATGATACAAATGAAAATACCTCTTTTCTATATATAGGAGTCTAAGGGGTCATAATATAATCAGAGCCAACATAACAATAATAATAGAAAGACACAATAATAACAATAGTGGGCTTCTATGGGGCACAATAGTAACAATATGGGCACTACATGGGTACATCAATATAATAAGTGGGTTATACTAATAACAATAAGGGGTTACACTAGTAATATGGGGGCCTAACACAATGCCAAGTTCCTTACTGGACCTTGACTGAGCTACACAATGTGCAGTCTCAACCCTTAGTGATGATACTTTACTTCTTGGAACTGTGCAGTGCGCAGTCATTACCCCAGGGTAGTTTCACATCGCAATTCCAAAGCAGAATGGGTTTCCTTCCTCCCTAGAATTGCACAGAAGTTGCCTCAATCTTGACCTGAACTACACATTTCGCAAGATTGGTCATCAAACCTCCTCCCTGCCTACTAGAACCCCATAATGCACAGAGCCCTAAGCCTGCCTTGTCTCCTAGAATTGCGCATAAGTGTTCCCTAGTTTCCTCCCTCAGCCAGGACTCACTTATCCCAAAAACTATATAGATCTATTCTATCTAGTCCCTCTACTACCCATTCTTTCCTTCCCTCAAAAAACTGTGCAGACTTGCCTCTTAGGGTCCCACCTTGCATCTCCCACTGATGATCTCAACTGTGCAATCCTATCCCCCAGTGGCCTCTATGCAATTTTTCATGGCAATGAAGACTATGCCAAGGAGTTCCTCAACCAAGCCTAAGCTGCACTTTGTGCAGTCTCAGTGACTTGTCTTCCTCCCTATCACCTCGAGTTTCACAATTCTCAGTTACTAGGCCCTCTTTCCCAGTGTGTCATTTGTCCTAGGCCCAATCCATGGATAAAAATGCGTCATCTTAGACTAGGGGGATTTTGGATTTGATGTTGTCCCATAATGAGTGAATTGCAGGAACATGTACATTGTTAGATCATGGTGAGAAGAGATGAAGAAGGAGCGAACATGCTAGAAGAATCACTTGCAGCTAGATGGACAAAATAAGCTCATTAAGAACACGCAAAGGGAACACATGCATGCAACCACCTTTCAAGACCAAAGATCATTGAAGACCCTGCATCATCAAGCCATGGGGAGGAGAAAAGAAATCACATCCAAGAACACATCTATCACTCAGGAGCAACAACAGTTTGACATTGCCACCACAACAAGCCAATCCATGTTAGTAGTGTCATGTCATGTTCTGTCATGGGTTGTCAAAGGCCACATCACTATTATGAGCCATATATGTAGTAAATCAAATGTAATGTAAAGTGAAATTATAACAACCACACATGAATATGAAGAGTCATGTTAGTTAAAAAGTCATAGGAAGTTGAACAATCATGAGGGTAGTCCAAGAGTCACAAGGGTAAACCATCACCCTTGGTTATATATACCCCTTCATTGTATGAGCATGGACTTTTCACCTTGGCTCCTCCGACGAAGCATAGAGATTTTTCAGTTAGTTCTTTGAGGAGCGAGTAGTGGCTCCAGTGTCTCACTAGTGGGGCTAATGATGTATGGTTTAAATATGTGTCTTGGAAATTTTTCTTAACAAAGAAGCTTGTTCAGGCGAGCATGTTTTCATGCATGTCTTAAGGATGTTTGTAAGACTATTCATTCAACATTTGTAATTCAAGTTTGCTTCACATATACTAAGATAGTTGAACTATTTCGGTTATTTTAGCACTTACCTTGTTGGGAATGTGTTGTATTGGTTATCACTGTTGTCTCATCCTTATGGACTACTTTGCATGATACTAGACATACCTTCCTCGCTTACTGGTTATAACAATTGTCACATCCGTTGTAGACCACTTTGCTAGATGGTGGATGACTCCTTCCTTGTACTTTGGTTTTAATGAGTGTCACATCCACTGTGGAATATTCCGTTAGATGTCAGATAGACATTTCTAGTTCACATGTGTCTCTTCTGGGGTGGTACTATTACCTCTCACTTAGAGCATCACTTTATTCCCCCACCCCCTCCCTTTTGCAGTAGGAGAACCTAGACACAATTACGTTATGCACTCACCATGCACACTCACCTTTCTTTTTGAACATACCAGTGTAACATTCTCATGTTCTGAACAACAAGAGACGAGGCAAATATCTAAGTAAATAGAAACTGGGCCATTATACCAGATGATACTTCTGGTATAACCCTCCAATTTGAAAAATTTGTTGGACTAATTTCGAGAGTGTGCACCCTTCCATACTCTCAAAAGAAGCACAAGACTTTTGCTAGAGTAGTAGTCACATCTGTCAAAGAAGCGATCTTTGCCCTTCTTGAGGAGCTGATAGAAGCCGTGGAGAAAGAAGAGGAACCCCCACTTTTTCTAAAGGAAGAAGAGGACAACCTCTTACTCTCAAGTTCAAGGTCCGACGGTGGAGGCAGAGTGGAAGGAGACGAAGGAGGAGGAGATTCAGAAGAGGAACGAACAGATTCAGAAGAGGAATCATCAGATTCAGAAAAGGAGGAGGAGGACAAAGAAGAAGACAACATGGCAGAACAAAATCTGGAATGGACAACTCAGGGCCCATTTGCACTTCTGGGTATCCTGTAGAAGATGCCAAGACACGCGGAGAATCTCTTAATGAAATATGACCCTGACAAGACAGTGGAGGTAGAAGATCACTAAGAAACGCTCTACCTACATCTACTAACACTCGAGGTACATTACAATGACGTTGCATGTAGATTGTTTCCATGTACCTTGGATGGTAGAGCAACTGTATGGTACCACAAACTTCCTTTCTACTCGATCCAGAATTGGGGGGTCTTCAAATGGATCTATCTTGTGAAGTTTGCTAAAGACAAGACACCTCCCATGTTACTGAAGGAGTTAGGTAGTCTCAATATGGAGTAGAATAAAAGGTTAAAGATTTCAATAAGAGGTTTAATTGCATTTTGAACAAGTTTTCGACCTAACCTAAACCTCTTGACTCCATCACCATTGACTACTACACTTCTACCTTGCCGACCAGTATTGCGCAATTTGTCAAGCGGTCTACGAAACCAACATTAACATAAAATTGTGAAGAGGCTATTTCCATAGAGAAGTACCTCTGCACTATTAGAGCCATTGCAGATGATGAATCCACTAAGGACTCCAAAGACATAGGTAAGAGGTCTCATACCTCTATCATTAAGTCTAAGGAAAATGAAGCAAGTCACATTGAGAGCCTTACTCATCTCATCAAGTCCCTGACCACCGAAGTACTTGAACTTAAACAAAGGACAAGTGAGACAAACGTGAGCAACAAGCCTTCTAATTACCCACTGAAGAATAATGTAGTTTCAAGCAACATCAACAACGAATCAACCAAATCTGCGCAGAGCTCCATCTTGGTTATGAACCTTGACAAGCTCGCGACAGATTCATATTGTGCATTTCACCATGAACATCATTTAGAAATAACATGCTTGGAATGGAACTGTGGAATGAGAATGATGGCTACACAGTTGTCCAACAACATCATGGTTAATGAGAAGGCTGAGTCTGACAATGAAGAAGAAGATACTACTACACCTGGTGAAGCTTGAAGCATTGGACATGTAGTAAACATGTATCAATATTCTCTCACAACCCAGAGGACTACCACTGAGAAGGAGCCTTTGAGTGATGGTCCGTTGTTGGTATAAATTGCTTCATTTTTAACCCTTTTCCTACTTCAAAATCATAACCTTATACCTCTGTTTTAACCTCACAACCTCCTTATTCTTGCATTATTCCAAGAATCGTGCATTATCTTGCACTAGCTTTATATTTCATATTTAAGGGTTACAAATGTGCTTAATTAATTATTTTTGTCGATTTTATACCTTTAATATTATTTGCAACTAATATCTTGTTTCCTAAAGTATTTGGTAAGCAATGTATTAATCATTTCTTTAGCATGGTTGAGTGCAGGTAGGATTCTTGCACTGCTGGCGAATCCCAAACTTCCGTGACAACTCACTACCTAACGCATACATCTCATTCAGAATCAGTCATCTCGAGTTGGGATCAGAGTGGAAATAAGTCAGGGATATGATAATGATTAGATCATCGATCAAATGCTCAAGTTTAGCGTTTTGTTACAGTCGAAAGGCTTAGCATGTAATATTTTTGTTATTTGGTTACAACCGAAAGGCTTAGATTATAACGTTGAATGTAATTTGGTTACGACCACAGGTCAAAATGGATGTATATAATGTAGGATTCAGATAAAAAATGGTAGCGAGCGATGGCTATAACAATGCAACTGTAACTGTGATATTTTGTAAGTTTGCTGGTATCGCCTTTGTTCTGGGCTAGATTCGATTTCACCAAGTACATTTGCTGATTTTTAATATAAAGGGACTGCACCATGTTATTTCAATCCTATGTTTTAATTATGTGTTGATGTGTTGTTGAGAGTTGAGTTTCCAAGTTTCCTAAACAGGAAAATGAGCTGGTTGGCTAGGGCCCAACCAACCCATCTCGTTCTTCCTCGCATTCTTTTTTCTCGTTAAAGGTGTGTTGATTTCGTTTAATGCAAGGTGTGAATTAAATAGATGCTTTCATTCTTTCACCAAGTTCAGGTTCGATTTCATTCATAACCATTGTGTGACGGATCTATGGCGTGCATGCTTAACTAAGTCTGATTTTACCCTTTTGTAATTTCTTCTTTTCAAAGCTTAGTATTATTTCTGCCTAGATCGTGCAAGCACGTTATTCCTGCACTAGTGCATTTGCAGTTAATCATAAAAGAGTTTCTATGAATACCATGAATGATTTTTAAATATGTTAATCCATAAGTGTGTATTCTGAAAGGAATTCATAAAGGTAAAAATTATCCAGTAATCTCTTAGGTATCATTTTGTATGCAAATCCTTATCCAACATATATGCCTATTTTCGATGTCTCTCTGAAGCTCATTGAAACAACTCTAACTAAAACAACTCCATAATACTTTAAGATGGAACCTTTCAAGATCTCAATTGCACGCATGATGCTCATAGAAATTCTATGATAAGTCATAGAGAGTATATAACATCTTAGAGAACCAAGTTTGCAGTTTGGTGTTAATTATATTGGATTACTACATAAATAGCTTACATAATATTAGCCTAGCCTTGTAATTATATGCATGGTAAATGCCTATAACTTACATCTAATATGGAGACATCAAATTATAATAACCATTACAATACTTATTTTATTAACCATTATAATTTTTATTTTATTATAATATATCTTATTTTGGTAAAATTATAAAATTACTTAAATTATAATTTTATTATAAATTGTTCTGCGCAGCTTAGTTGGTAACCCGAGACATGCGAAATCATTGAAACTTGAGAGACATATCATAGCTCCCCAAAGGTTTGCTTAAATTATTATGGTGGTTATTAACTACCTCATGTTGGTAACTCTTTAAATGAAAATACAAATAACTATTGCACAATTATCTCTAAGTCCCTAAGAACTCTCAAGCACTCTACCTTCATATTATTGGCCTTCTTTAGCTGGAAAATGAGCACTTCATACTTTGTAGTGTTGTTAGTACACTCAAATTATAAGTGGTAGGATATCAGGGTCTTCTTCTTGTTTGGATCAATTAAAATACACCCTATACTAGCTCCATCCTATGTCTTAGAACCATCAAAATATAAAGTCCATATGTTAGTATCTAACCCTAAATTATTTAAACAATTACTATTTACATGTGAATCAGTTCCACTGCCACTATTTCCAACTAATTACAAGAGTCATTATCACCGACCTATGAACATTGAAGGAGATGTAACTGGGTTTCTAATGAAAAATAAGATGATCAAGCTTAATAACAATAAATATTAGTCTCCAAAAAATCATTTCCCAAAGTGGAGTGTGCAAAATTAATTGGTTCATTCAACCCTTTTAGCTTCTTTACCATGTATTTCGTGTGAATCTCCCTGTCCACATTTATTTGATTTCTATTTCCTTTGTAAGCTACCGAGAGGCGGGACCAATCTATAGTGAAACATCCATGTAGCTTCTATGACCAATCCCTACTTAGTAATAGAGCATATGGCTGAGTTATATCAACCACTATTATATCGATTACTTGGTGAACACTAGTGTTAAGAGATAATTTTATTAATATATCATTTAACTCACAATGACCATAACTTCAGTCGTATCTAACTGAATAATATTGATATTGGTGTTTTCCCATATAACATTAATATTTCTACATACAGAGTATGACATAACAATGGATGAGGCTCCAAAATCCACCATAAAATTGTGAACATTATGATTGAAAATATTGAATATCAAGAGGAAAGGTGGAGACTAGGACTTTGAATGAGTTCTAAAACTAAGAACATTCACAGTTACTTTGATGGCATTTAGAATGTTGTGAGTTGGAGTATTGTTTTTCCTTGAATTTTTAGAATTCGATGTTGGCTTTGATTGGATTGGAGAAGATTTAAAAGTTTCCATGGTAAGTTCCCTCTATTGTAGTAGGTTTCAGATATCGTAAAGGGATCTATTATCCTTGGTATTATTCATGTCCTTAATCACATTGTATTCTTGGGATTTGCTATCATAAGAGGTTTGGGATTGGCTTCTCTGTGCTAAGGTGGTTAGCTTGGTTTTTTGAGTAAAATATGAAAGATTCTTAGTGATTTGTGAGAAATTAGGATCTACCTTAGAAGTTGACTTAGTAATATTATTCATAGTCTCAGGGAGAACACTTGTCTAAGTAAATACTTGCCTTTGGAACAAATTTGAATATTATATGTTAGACCCTTGCTACAAAAACTATAATTATTTGGGGTTGTTGGCATGTCATGTGCTTCTCCCATTAAAATTTCCCCAAATATTTGTGTATTTTTATGCACTAACAAATCCAATGGGAACATGGTTAATCCCTCAATTGTTTCTTCTTTTGTTGTATTGGGTTCAATTAGATGGGCTGGCTCATCAGACAATGATTCTTGTCCTGGGGTTTGATTGATGAACCAAGTCAAGGATTTAACCCATTGTGGACATGCATTTCAAGAATGATTGGCTTGATGATGTGATTAAAACTTTTCCGTGCCAAAGTCATGTAAATTGAGGTTCATGGTGGAGGTTTCACGAGGATTTTGCTAGTTATTTGTCTTCTTTTGGAACGGATGAGTCAGGGCCCATTGACACTTCCAGGTGTCCTACACAAGATGCCAAGACACAAGGAGAATCTCTTAATGAAATATGACCCTCACAAGAAATTGAAGGCATAATATCACTTAGACATGTTCTATCTACATCTACAGGCACTTGAGGTACGTTATGATTACGTTGTGTGTAGATCGTTTCCATGTACCTTGGATGGTAGAGCATCTGTATGGTACCACAACCTTATTCTGAACTCCATCGAGAATTGGGGGGGTCCTAAAACAGAGCTTTCTTGAGAAGTTTGCTAAAGACAAGACCATTGCCATGCTATTGAAGGAGTTGGGTAGTCTCATGATGGAGCAGAAAAAAAAGGATAAAGATTTTAATCAGAGGCTTAACCACATTTTGAAAAAGTTCTCGACTGACACTAAACCTCATGACTCCATCACCATTGACTACTACACTTCTGCCTTGCTAATGTCTTGGATGAGATAGAGCAGGAGATGCAAATCATCATAATGAGGTTTCAACACTGGACTTTGGGTTAAGATCAGATCGTCATACAAGTACTGTATGTTTGGCATGCGGGTATGTAAGTCAATGATTTTTATATGCATTAGGTTTATATACATTAGGGTTATGTACATGTCTTTTGATGTTATGGTTACACTCATGATAGATATTAGTTGATTAATATAGTTATGTGCACATGTGTCAGATAGTCAAGAATGATAGTAACCTGTAGTTGTATGCATTTCTATTGTTGTTTTATATTAGATAACCTGATGATTATGTTATATGTTGTTGATGAGTATGTTATAGGTTACCTTATTGTTTTTATATGATAGTTAGCTTGACTATTAGGTTATATCTTGTTGATGAGGATGATAGGTAGCTTAATGATTACGGTTATAGAATTTATACCTTGATGTTATATGTATCATGTTAAATTGGATTGGCCTATGCAGATGGTTATGGTTATGATATTCGGGTATGAACTGACATATTTGTGATACGGTGTTATACTAATCTAGATTGACTTTTCATATGTGTAAATAATAATTGTGTACAAGTTATGATGTAAACATGCTTGCTAGTACTGTTTGGATACCATGATCTTATTTATGTTTGGGTTAATATATTGTGAAGATATATCGTGCTAATATGGATTGATTGCGCAGACAATATCGCCTCCCCTGAGATACATTAAGGTATGAGTTTGATTATGTCATATACTTGGTGCTTGACCGTCTGATTATGTTGTCTATTGGGTGTTTGAGTATTTAATGTCTATTACATCATATAGTTGATTTATTTAACATGGTATGTTTGCAAGTTGATTGAACATGTGATGAATTGCATAATATGAGTATGTGTTCAAATAACATTGTTTTAAGATGATTGTACTAACACATATATGTTGAGCTGTTGATATGTACTTGAGTATAATAGGTGATAGTTGTAGCATTGTATCTAAGGACTATGATTTGACTATGGATTACGACATGATTATTAGTCTTGGTAAAGGTTGATTTCATATTGATAAATATGATTGTCTTGATCTTTGGAACGTGAGACTAACATGTGTGAGAAAGTTTCAGGGCAACATGCTTGTGATTAGTGTGACAAGGTAACAATTGATGTGCTTACATAACTAACAGTTGGGGGATGTGATAGTATATAGTAAGCCTCAATTGAAACAAGGTAAAAGGAAGGGATTGAGCAAGAATTTCTTTGGCTAGGTTGGGAAACCCTAATTCCAAATGAATGATTGCTTTGCATACAGGAAACCTTTAACTTTGATTTTGTTTGACATTATGTGGATATGTGCTAGATTCACGAAAATGTACTCGACATGTATATTAGCGAGTCGTTAGCTACATATGGATCTGTCAAAGGATTAGAGTCCCTTGAGAGATGGTGTGGATGTGTTCAGTTGCAAGAAACGTGCTTGGCACAATGAGATAAGGTAACTAGTGTATTTCTATGTTTATTTATGCACTAACAATTATGTGTTAACGATAGTATAATGCAGGGTGTTGCATGGCAAGAAAGATTGCCATGAATCTTGAAGAAGGCTTAGGTTGAGCTTTCCTTTAGAAGCACTGGGAACTATGGGGATTAAGTAATGGTGTTTGTTGTTAGTATTGTGCTTTTGTTCTTTGGCAATTGTTGTGCTTGATATTCAATTTTGTGTGTGCCTGGAGCATAGCTATGCCACATTGCTGCGGTGTCATATTGTTGTTATGGGTTTTCATGATCTTCTTCTTGTTTGTTTCTTGGGTTGCATTTTATGTGTTGAGTCTTGGGAATTGGTTGGGAGAGAGAATAGTTGATGGAGCTTGGGGAGAGTTTTGTGGTACCCAATAGGTAACGTAAGACTCAGATGAAGCTCTATGCATGAGTAAGCGCAGTGGAAGGTAAGACTATGATAGTTGGTTGGATTGGTTGGTCCATAGTGGTAAGTGGATGGTGGTAGTACAAACATGTGAAAGGTAACTAGAAAAGGTAAATTAAATGGATTTGAGGTGCCAAATGCCTTGGGTATGTTGGGAATGATTGTTCTCACTGTTGTACATGTTGTGCATGAATAAAGGAAGTTCTTTTAACCTAGACCTTATGTTCCCTGGTAATTATGTTATGATCATGATTATGCTGATATTATATATGTATACATGTATGTGTGTATGTTGTTGTCTAATAGGATGATGATTGATTTATGCTAATGATTATATATGTATGCATGTATGTATCTATGTCACTGTTTGACAGGGTCATTAGGAATCGTCATAGTCGAGGAATGATTGCTTATGCAGGTGAATGGCATGAAGATATTCCTGGTTCATGAGGAATCAAGTGGGAAGAGTAATCACAACAAATATACGAGGTCAATATCATATGTTTATGAGTTGATATTGTGTGATTATATTATGTTTATGTTATGGACATGTTATATTGAGGGATACGTTAGCGAAATGAAAGCAGTGTGGTCTGCGACATGTTGGGACAAACATAGATAAGACACTGGGAGTATGTTTTCTTGGTAGAGTACTAGAGACAGTGTGCTTTTGGATCTAAAATAGTATTGTTGTGCATATGTTGTATATGTTGTACATGTTGCATATATGATGTTGTGCGCATGCGGTGTTGTGTATACATAGCATGTGTACATGTTGTTTATGAAATGTTATGTACATGATGGTACAGATAGTGTTGTATGAATATTACATATGCAATGTTGGTTATAGATGGTGCTATGCACATGATGGATATGCGATGTTGTGTGCATATAGTGTTGTGCATATGTTGGATATGCAATGTTGTGTACAAATGATGCTATGTACATGTTGGATATGAAGTGCTATGTATATATGGTGTTCTATGCATATTCCACATATGGTGCTATGTACATATAGTGTTGTGTGCATGATTGTACAAGTGGTGCTGTGAGCATATGATGTCGTGCACATGTTGTACATGTGGTGTTGTGCATATGTCGTGCATGTGATTCTATGTACATATGGTGTCGTGCATAGGTAGTGCATGTGATGTTGTGTACATTTGGTATTGTGTACACGTTGTATAGTGGTTCAGTGTACATGTGTTGTTGTGTACATTTTGTATAGGTGGTGCCATGTACATGTGATGCTATGCACACATTGTGTAAGTGGTTGCAGTGTAAAGGAGGTACTGTGTACATGTGGTACATATGGTAATGGTGTGATGCATGTATTGCATGGTGCTATATGACGTGTGTAGTTGTATGTGTGTGATGCACACTATGTGTATGTGCACATGGTTGAGGAGAAGGCACTGGGTGTTTTTATGATGAGGCAACTGATCCAAAGTGCATACAGAACAAAGACAAAGGTAGAAGCTAAGGTATGATTAAAGGATAAGTATCAATATTTTACTTTATTTTTAGTTTTATTTTGCATGTGATTTATGATTATTGTCTATGATGATTACATGTTATCTATGGTTATGGTTTACGATGGTTACATGTGATTTATGATTTTGATCTATGATGGTTGTGTTTTGAGCTAACCTGGTGTGATATGTTTATACATGATGTTTTTATCAAACAATTATTTTTACTTGTTGTGACAGGAAGTGAACAGGATTACAAGTGTACCTTATTGATGAACTACTAATGAGGTATGGTTTGAGGTTATTTCAATTTATTTGAATCTAATGGAAATTATGTGCCTAGAACATGAATGCATGAACATGCCCAGTTGGGTGGTTCGAATTGACTACAAGAATGGGCAGTAGCAACAAAAGAAATTCGAACATGCATCAATATGCTTGTATAGTACTTCAGGAGCAGGGCCATTGTGGGACACTGGTACCCAATAGTGTCCATTGATTTCCATGAGCATGTTATGATCGGTATGATGGTTTTGATGTAGGTGTATGCATTAGTTTTGTATCTTCCGATGCGAGGAAGCCTTGACAAGGAATGGATCACCCGGGATAGGGGATTCCGGGGAACTTGGAAGGTGAGTGACTGCACGGAAGGGGGTAACCAAATTTCTTGAGGGACTGTGTACCAGAGAAGGAAGGTCATGGATATATTGCTTTTGGTCATTAGCATGCCAGATGGAATAAGGTACACATTGGGAGTGCACCCTAGAACAATGAGTTGGTAACTATTCATTGAGAGGACAAGTGGCATAGGATTGTAGCGCTGGACATTAGATGCAACTTTGTCTGATAGTGGATTTTGGAGTTCCTAGGGAGGAGGTGAATCTTGGTATTACTTTGAGGGTGGAGGTGTGATCCTCTATATTCCCTTGTTGATTGATACAGGCATCATATCTTTTTATTTGTTGGTTTAAAAAATGTGCATATGTGGTTATTGTAAATACCATAATGAGTTGTGTTATAAAGCTCTAGTAAGCAGTATGGTTCTTATCTTGTCATGTTGTCATGATGTTTTTCTTTTGAGCAGGTTCTTCATGGTAAATACTACAACGAGCTAAGTTATAAGGATCCATAGGTTGTATGTTTGCTTTTCAACAATTTTTCTGATGTCATGGTGTGGTTTAACACTGAGGATGGTGTTCCCCAAGGGAAAGGGTTTTGTAGCAACCCTGGATTGGAGATCTGGATCAAAGAAGATCTAAAAGTGGGTATGTGTTTAACCTATTTGGATATGTAGTCAGTTGGATGAGTAAGAGACAATTTGTATTGGCACTTTCAACTAGAGAGGCAGAATACATGGAAACCACTCATGCAAGCAAGGAAGAAGTTTGGTTGCAGATATTGTGTTCAAGTATGGGATTAGTACAACGAGAAATAAGGATAGACTATGATAGCCAAAGTGAAATTTTATTGGCAAAGAACCATGCTTATCATTCAAAGACAAAGCACATTGATGTTTAGTATCACTTTGTGAGGGATATGGTGGAGAACAAAAATGTGTTGCTAGTAAAGGTGGACACTTTGAAGAATACTGCAGATGCATTGAAAAAGTTTGTGAGCAATGAGAAGTTCTCTTGGTGTAGAGAAATAATGGGTGTTCCAAGGCTGGATCAATGACTAAGCTCTCCTGTGGAAAGAAAACAACAAGTGGGAGAATGTTGGGTTGTGTTATATTCTTCCGACGACTACCCCATGTGTGGTAGGTGTCTACCCCATTTTCAGGGGTATGTAGAGGGGCAGTAGTCCCCCGGTATGGGGTTCGGGGCAACGCCTTGGGAAATTTTTTTTGGACCCTATATTAGGTGGGCGGACCTACCTATGGTTTTGTGGATGGATTTCGCACATGGTTTTGGTCCTGATGGTTTTTTGTCCATGGTATTTTGTAGATATGGTCAAGGGAACTATAATTATGTTTTAATCTAGAGTTAATGGATTGGGGTTTATGGATGTTTCGACATGTATATATATGTATTGTAACATTGAAAGGAGCATAATGAAAAATCAATATGGTAGTCTTGGTTTTGGGATCCAGGGGAAAATCTCTGTGTATATATGTTTTATGTTTTACGATCTCGCCATTGTTTATTCTTTGTTTTTTGAATTCGTATGTAGGTAATTTATGTAAGGGGTTAAAATCTACAAGCTCATTGGTAGGCTCTTGGCTCAGGCTTAGTCAGTGTTAAGATTTTGTCAAGTTCAAGTTTGGAGCTCTCTCATTATTTTCTCTCTTTCTCACTCTCTTGGTCACTTAGAGTTTTCTTGGAGCACTCTAGTTTGGAGCAAAGGAAAGGGAAGACAAGGAAAGGAAAGGAAAAGTAAGAAAGAAACAAGGACCCACTAGGACCCAGGAACAGGTTGTCTGAGTGGCTGACTTGTCCTCTGAGGGGCTTGTTGATGATTTCAGATAGCTGTATGTGATGTTCCATCGATTCCACTTCCTTAAGACGACGTAGGAGGCTAAATCTGATTATAGTAACACCTCTCCTCATGTTTACCCAAGTTGTCATGGTTACTTTGGGTAGACCTGGGAGGGGGTGTTACATAAACTACCTTTCCTTATTCGAAACATTGTGATCTCATTGAATCTTATGTCATGTTCAATTGAGAAGGCACAAGGAAAACCATGTATGCCCATGGGGAAAGTGGAGAAACCAAAATTATCTGCACGATGAATCAATACTCCCCAAAGTACCAAAGCACTGCACTAAAAATGGACCGAGACAGAGAAGTTGGTATTCAACCAATGTGTCACCTAGTGTTGTAGAAATTGCAACACCCTCCAAAATTTTTCCTTGCACTCAAATTTTAGAGCCTTTCTTGGTTTTCCTTGATGGTTGTAGACACTCGAGCTCATTCCATGACCTCCTTCATATTTTTTCCACCCCTTCTACTTGCTTGATCAACTGTAATCTTTTGGCATGTTTGATTGCTTTATCATGCTTGCATTCCTTTTTTGGTGATTTCAAAGGTATGTTTTTGTGTGTCTGAGTTGTCCTCGCTATGTAAACACCGGTCGCACTCATACACAAATTTTTAAGCACTATTGCACAAGTGTCGTCACAGTCATCCTAAGGTCTATCTCAAGTGTCGAACGTGTCGCTTTTAGTTCTAGACAATCTCACGGAAGGTGATGCCTTGTCTTTTTGTTTCAGTGGTATATGTTGTCATATCATCAAAGTATGTTAAGTGTGTGATAACAATGTCAAGTTCCTCACAAGTTCAATTGCCCCCCCACACTTAGCCATTTTCCTGAAAATCCTTGCAGACAAACAACTCTCTTTCACTAGACCTTGAATGAGTTACACACTGTGTAGTCTCAACCCCTTAGTGATGATGATTTACTTCCTGGAACTGTGCAGTGTGCAGTCACTGCCCCAGGGTAGTTTCACTGCGCAATTCCAAATCAAAACAGGTTTCCTTCCTCCCTAGAATTGCGTAGGAGTTGCCTCAAGCTTGACCTGAACTACACATTTCGCAAGATTGATGGTCAAACCTCCTCTCTGCCTGCTGGAACCCCACAATGCGCTGAGACCTAAGCCTTCCTTGCCTCCTAGAATTGGACATAAGTGTCCCCTAGTTTCCTCCCTTAGGCAGGACTCACTTATCCAAAAAAATGCGTAGATATATTCTATCTAGTCCCTCTACTACCCATTCTTGCCATCCCTCAGATAATTGCGCATACCTGCCTCCCAGGGTCCCACCTTGCAGCTGCCACTGATGATCTCAACTATGCAATCCTACCCCCTAGTGGTCTCTATGCAATTTTTCATGGCAGTGAAGACTAAGCTTAGGAGTTCCTCAACCAAGCCTGAGAAGCATTCTACGCAGTCTCAGTGACTTATCTTCCTCCTTGTCACCTCGAACTATGCAATGCTCAGTTACTAGGCCCTCTTTCCCAGCGTGGCATCTGTCCTGGGCCCAATCCATGGATAAGAATGCATCATCTTAGACTAGGGTTTTTTTGAATTTGATGTTGTCCCATCATGAGTGAATTGCAGGAACATGTAGACTATTATATCATGGCGAGATGATGAAGGAGATGGAGAAGGAGCGAACATGCTAGAATAATCACTTGCAGCTGGATGGACAAAAGAAGATCATTAAGAAAAAGCAAAGGGAACACATGCATGCAACCACCTTTCAAGACCAAATATCATTGAAGACCCCCCGTCATCAAGCCATGGGGAGGAGAAAAGAAACCACTTCCAAGAACACATCTATCACTTAGTAGCAATAACAATTTGACATTGCCACCACAACAAGCCAATCCACGTTAGCAGTGTCATGTCATGTTGTGTCATGAGTTGTCAAATGCCACATCACTATTATGAGTCATATCTGTTGTAAATAAAATATAATGTAAAGTGAAAGTCCAATGACCACATATGAATATGAAGAGTCATGTCAGTTGAAAAGTCATAAGAAGTTGAACATTCATGAAGGTAGTCCAAGAATCACAAGGGTCAACCATCACCCTTGGTTATATATACCCCCTCATTGTATGAGCATGGACTTTTCACCTTGGCTCCTCCCACAAAGCATGGAGAGTTTTCAGTTAGTTCTTTGAGGAGCGAGTAGTGGCTCCAATGTCCCGCTAGTGGGGCTAGTGATGTCTGATTTAAATATGTGTCTTAGAAATTTTGCTTAACACAGAAGCCTGTTCAGGCCAGCATGTTTTGATGCATGTCTTAAGGATGTTTGTAAGACTATTCTTTCAACATTTGTAATTCAATTTTGTTTCACATATACTAAGATAGTTGAACTATTTCAGTTGTTTTAGCACTTACCTTGTTGGGAATTTGTTGTATTGGTTATCACTGTTGTCTCATCCTTATGGAATACTCCTTAGGATACTAGACAGACCTTCCTCGCTTTCTGGTTATAATGATCGTCACATCCGTTGTGGACCACTCTGCTAGATGGTGGATGGCTCTTTCCTTGTACTTTGGTTTTAACGACTATCACATCCACTGTGGACTATTCCGCTGGATGTCAGATAGACCTTTATGGTTCGCATTTGTCTCTTCTTGGGTGGTACTATTACCTCTCACTTAGAGGATCAATTTATCCCCCCCCGTTTGCAGTAAGAGAAACTAGACACAATTATGTTACGCACTCACCATGCACACTCACCTTGCTTTTTGAACATACTAGTGTAACACTCTCATGTGCTGAACAACAAGAGACGAGGAAAATATCTAAGTAAATGGAAACTAGGCCATTATACCAAATGAAACTTCTACAAAAAAGGAGGACTTCTTATCTGGGAAATTCCCTGAATGTTGGTGGATCCGACATTGTCAACTTTTCTGGCGCTAGAAGGAGGGTTGACAGTAGTTTATCATTGATTTTCCCATTGACCCCACTCATCCATTTTCTAGTCAAGGAAGTAACATTCACTCCCTCTCCCCTACTCACAATTCTGAAGTTGGTAATTTCTCTCCTCCTAGACTTGAACATGAAATCCTGTACCATCAAATTTGGGTTGTCCATCCCATAAACCTCCAATTTGCAAAATTTGTTGGGCTGATTCCGAGATTGTGCACCCTTCCATACTCTCAAAAGAAGCACAAGACTTCCCCCAAAGTAATGGTCACATCTATCGAAGAAGCGATCTTTTCCCTTCTTGAGGAGCTAGCAGAAGCTGTGGAGAAATAAGGGGAACCCTGACTTTTTCTAAAGGAAGAAGAGGACAACCTCTTAATCTCAGGTTTAGGGTCCGACGGTGGAGGTAGAGGGGAAGGAGCTGAAGGAGGAGGAGATTCAGAAGAGGAACCAATAGATTTAGAAGAGGAATCATCAGATTCAGAAGAGGAAGAAGTGGACAACGAAGAGGGCAACATGGCAGAACCAAATCTGGAATGGACAACTCAGGGCCCATTGGCACTTCAGGGTGTCCTACAAAAGATGCCAAGACACGCAGAGAAGCTCTTAATGAAATATGACCCTGACAAGATAGTGAAGGAAAAAGATCACTTAGACACGTTCTACCTACATCTGCAAACACTCAAGGTATGTTACAATGACATTGCATGTAGATTGTTTCCATGTAAATTCGATGGTAGAGTAGTTGTATGGTACTACAACCTTGCTCTGAACTCGATCCAGAATTGTGGGGTCTTCAAACAAACCTTTCTTGAGAAGTTTGCTAAAGACAAGACACCTCCCATGTTACTGAAGGAGTTGGGTAGTCTCAAGATGGAGCAGAAGAAAAGGTTAAAGATTTCAGTCAGAGGTTTAACTGCATTTTGAACAAGTTCTCAGCTGAACCTAAACCTCTTGACTCCATCACCATTGACTACTGCACTTCTGCCTTACTGACCAGTATTGCGCAATTTGTCAAGTGAGATATGAAACCAACATTAACGTAAAATTGTGAAGAGGCTATTGCCGTAGAGAAGGACCTCCGCACTATTGGAGCCATAGTAGATGATGAATCCACTAAGGAATCTAAAGACATAGGTAAGAGGTCTCATACCTCTATCTGTATGGCTAAGGAAAATGAAGCAAGTGACATTGAGAGCCTTACTCATCTCATCAAGTCCCTAACCATTGAAGTACTTGAACTTAAATAAAGGACGAGCGAGACAAACATGAAAAACAGGCCTTCCAATTACTGCTGAAGAAAAATGTAGTTTCAAGCAGCAACAGTAACCAACCGAACAAATCTGCGCAGAGCTCCATCCTGGTTATGAACCTTGACAAGCTCGCGACAAATTCATACTGTGTGTTTCACCATGAACATCATTCGGAAATAACGTGCTCTGAATGGAACTGTGGAATGAGCAAAATGGCTATGCAGTTGTCGAACAACATCATGGTTAATGAGAAGGCTGAGTTTGACAATGAAGAAAAAGATGCTACTACACCTAATGAAGCTTCAAGCATTGGGCATGTAGTAAACATGTATCAGTATGCTCTTGCAGCCCAGAAGACTACCACCGGGAAGGAGGCTCTGAGTGATAGTCCGGTCTTGTTAGGATAAATTGCTTTATTTTTAACCCTTTTCCTACTTCAAAATCATAACCTTATACCTCTGTTTTAACCTTGCAACCCCTTATTCCTGCACTATTCCAATAATTCTGCATTTTCCTGCACTAGATTTATATTTCATATTTAAGGGTTACAAATGTGCTTAATTAATTGTTTTTATCGATTTATACTTTTAATATTATTTGCAACTAATATCTTCTTTCCTAAAGTATTTGGTAGGTAACGTATTAATCATTTCTTTAGCATGGTCGAGTGCAGGTAGGATTCCTGCATCGCTGGTGAATCCCAAACTTCTGTGAAAACGCATTAGCTAACACATACATCTCATTCAGAATCGGCCTTCTTGAGTTGGGATCAGAGTGGAGATAAGTTAGGGATATGATAAAGATTATGTCGTCGGCTAAATGCTCAAGTTTAGCGTTTTGTTACAACATAAAGGCTTAGCATGTAATATTTTTGTTATTTGGTTACGACCAAAAGGCTTAAATTGTAACGTTGAATGTAATTTGGTTATAGTGCAGGCCAAAAGGGATGTATATAATGTAGGATTTAGATAGAAAATGGCAGAGAGCAATGGCTATAGCAATGCTACTGTAATTGTGGTATTTTGTAATTTTGCTGGTATTTCCCTCGTTCTAGGCTAGATTCGATTTCACCATGTACATTTGTTGATTTTTAATATAAAGGGACTGCACCATGTTATTTCAATCATGTGTTTTAATTCTGCATTGATGCATCGTTGAGAGCTGAGTTTCTGAGTTTCCTAAATAGGGAAATGAGCTGGTTTGCTAGGGCCCAACCAACCCGACGCGTTCTCCCTTGCATTTGTTTTTCTCGTTAAAGGTGTGTTGATTTTGTTTAATGCAAGGTATGAATTAAATAGATGCTTTCATTCCTTCACAAAGTTCAGGTTTGATTTCATTCATAACCATTGTGTGACGGATCTGTGGTGTGCATGCTTAACTAAGTTTGATTTTACCCTTTTGTAATTTCTTCTCTTCAAATCTTAGTATTATTCCTACCTAGATCGTGCAAGCACGTTATTCCTACACTAGTGCATTTACAATTCTGCAAGTTGATTTATTTGGTTCATTACAACAAAAGTCTTTCATTCTTTTCTGTCCTAAGTGTCTTGATGCGTTTCTGCAAGTGAGTGTTCATATTTCAGAAGTATTCTTGATATCCCGAGTTAAATTTGCTTTGGTAATTAAAGAATGAACATTTTTATAACCCATTAATCTGTACCCGCACTTTACATTTTTAAGGGAATGATCGAACTTCATTTTTAATTATTTCAAAGTGAACCCTTATGAATTAAGAAGGTCAAAAAGGCAGATCAGATTTGTGTGAATAACTATTATAGGAATAAAGCCTGCTGTCACAATCAGATGATTCTTTAGTTGCATGAAAAAGTTCCTTGATTGAAGAAAAGTGTGCTTTGACTTTAGAAGTTAATTCTCATTTTGAAGTTAAGTTGGGTTGAAGCATCTTTCTGCTTGTGGAAGTTATTTCAAAGTTCTGTTCACCTTTGCAAATTCTTTCCTTAAGTTAACACACTCTTTATTATTTTATAAAACAAATTTGAAAACTCGGTGCAGGAATTTCTGTTCCGGTACAGGGATCAATATCCTAATACATGAATAGAGTTCTCTAGAGCTGAGGCTTAGAGCCCCTGCATGAGGACATAAATCTTCAATACAGGTGTAAAATATACTTCCAGCATATAAACTTTGTTCTGGTACTAGTGCAAGAATATTGCCAGAGTACATGAATAACAACATAGTGCAGGGAAAAAGATCTATAAAGAATTCAGACATCGTCAAGGGTCCAATTATTAATCTAACATACAACTATGCTAAAGATAGACATAGATTTCCATTTCAATTAGTCAGGATTTCTTACAAGAGTTTGAAAGGTCCTTTCATTTATTTTTCTGCAAAAGTACTTTCTTTCACATTCCAACACTAGAATTTCTTTGGTGTAAATTTCTGGGTGATCTTTTCTTTTCGATTCTGTAAGGTTGTAATTAAGGAAGTAGGAATAGAGTTAGGAAAAGTTCATATCATTTCTGGAATTTCCTGTGCTTCGCCTCTAAGTTTACGAAACCCTCGGGTTGACAATTAAGTGTTGAAGGAGGCTGCCTAACCACAATTCCTGCACCCAACATCTAGCCCTGAAGCAAAATAACTGATATAAATTGAGAAGTCAAGTGGGCCCCACCATGTTTGAGATACCAAGGGATAAAATTAGACAAGATATGCTAAGGAGAGTAGGTCTAACGGTTAACTCAACACATAACACAGAGAAAATATGAGAAGATAACTTCAACGAAAAGCGTTTCCATGAGTAGCAAATACAAAACCATCCTGCCGAAATCCATGCATTTAGTTCCACCCCCAGATAGCTCGGTGAGTCTTCCTGCTTTAGAATATAACATTGTAGAAGACATGAAGAAGATTCATGCAAACATCTCTCTATATGAACTTACAAAATCACGAGTCAATGAGACATTCTTTTGCGAGCACTTGCAGTAACCTCTACCGGCCAAGCCACCTCTTCGAACAAGGGATCAAGTAAGTATCCTGACACTCTCGCATCTGTTCTCAACATGCTTCGCATGGAGGATGAGAACTCACTCTACCCACCATTCTTGTTATCATTTGAAATATTCAACTTCAATGTTCACAACTTATTGGTTGATTTTTCTGCATCAGTCAATGTCATGCCACTTTCCATCACCAAGAATATTAATGCCCATTGGAGTAATACAAGTGTGAAAATAATCCAACTAGAAAAAACATGTGTGCCAACCATTGGTGAACTTAGGGATGTGATCATCCAGTTATCGCCCGATGAGAGAGTTGATCAATGCATCAATATTGTAGTTGTGTACATCCTGAAAGCATACAAGGTATTTCTCAACAGAGATTGGTCAAGAAAGCTACAAGGATACTTTGCCACTGACTGGCCACACTTATGGCTTCCATATAAGGGTAAGAGCAACCAGATCTGAGTCTTTTCAGGGAGGTACATGAAGCACAACATGACTCCCTTGAATAGAGAAAATGAGTCGTTGGCTTTTGCAGAGCTTATGTTCGACAATTTCTTTATAGAGACACAGTTGGGGTGTTATCTTACAGAGCCATTCCTTGCCCCACCAGACACACAGTTGGGTCTCCTTCCATGCCCAATTGGGGAAAATGAAACTTGTACAGTAGTTTGTAATAGTAGCAGTAGCAGCAATAGTAGTACTAGTATGATAAGCAGTCCCTATACAGATGATATGTGGACCATGTACTTTGATGAATCCAAAATGCGGGAGAGCTATGGAGCCGATTGTGTTCTAATAGACCCACTATAGAGGAAACATATTCTCTCTAGTCTCTTGGGGTTTGAGTGCACAAAAAACATCGTCAAGTATGAAGCACTCGTCTTGGACTAACAAAAAATCATTGAACTCAAAGTTTTTGTCCTAAAAGTGGTAGGTGACCTGAAAATTGTGGTGTGTCAGGTATGTAATATTATACACTATGTGTCACCTCATATTAAGAGTTATCAACAAGGGGTATGGCAACTCATCTCTCATCTCCAAGATTTTAACATTATTTTAGTACCAAGAATACGTAATGCAGTCGCAGATGCCTTGGCAAACACAACTTCTAGGATGTCACCATTGAGGGATAGACTTTCTGTTGAGATTTTGTATAAACCATGTGTCCTAGATAGAATCACTAATTTACACGTTTTTTATGATAATCAATAGATAATACATTTCATGGCTAACGATGATGTCTTCAAGGACGTAGTAATAGACGAGGATGAGCACAAACAGTCTCTTCATGACGCAATCAATACAAGAAAAGGCAACCAAATCCCCAAGGGTGTGGTATCACTTGAAAAGTTGTATGACTTGCAGAACCATTTTCAGGGGCCTGTGAATGCTAAAACCTAGATATCTACATTGTTGCATGACAATATCAATATGGGATTAGAAAAGGATCCAAAGTTTGTGAATCACAGTAAATGTTGAACATCACAAGAGCGGAAAGATTTTATTCACCTTTTCAAACAGTACCGTGATATATTCATGTGGACATACGATGATCTTAAGAGATATGAAATGTGAATAATCCAACACGTCATACCTATCAAGGAAGGGGCCAAGAATTTTTAGTAGAAGCCGAGGAAAGTTCATCCATCACTTGAGCCCCTCAAACAGAAAGAACTGGCCAAGTTGTTGGATGCTGGATCAACTATAAAGTGTGAAATTCAACATGGGTGTCCAACTTAGTCCCTGTCAGAAAGAAGTCTAGAGAGATCCGATTGTGCGTAGATTTCTGTAATCTCAATTGCGCCTCGGACAAGGACAACTACCCAGTGTCGTCCATGGAGCATATATTGTAGACAATATCTAGAGCAGAGATGTTTTCTTTGCTTGGCAGATTTTTAGGATACAACCAAGTTCTGGTAGTAGAGCCTGATAGACTCAAAACTACCTTCTATACCAAGTGGGGTATGTTTGAATTTCACACAATGTTGTTTGGGTCAGTTAACGTAGGTGAAAAATTTCAGCACCCAAGGGATATACTTTCTATTGATGATGTAATAGTCTTCTCAAGGCAATGGTCAGACCTACTATGCCATCTCAATAATATTTTCAAGAGATGTCAGAAATACGGAATATCCTTGAATCCTAAGAAGAGCGTCTTCATAGTTTCCGAGGGTAACCTATTGGGACACATCATTGCCAAAAGTGGGATCAAGGTAGATCTGAATAGAGTTCAGACAATCACGCAGATTCCCTATCCCGTGAAAATGAAAGCCATGTAGTCTTTCTTAGGGAAGATCAACTTCGTTAGAAAATTCATCTCTGATTATGCTCAGAATATTAAATCCATATAGGAGATGACCAAGAAGGGCACAATATACATTTTGGGAGAGAGGGAAAAGGATGTGTTCACCATTATAAAGCAAGAAACAACGAGGCACTAGCACTATACAACCCAAAATTCATCAAATATTTCTTGCTCTACACTTTTGATTTCTACATTTGACTTGTTGCGGTGCTCACTCAGAAGGACGAGTTGAACATGCGACCCATATCCTTCATGAGTGCGAGCCTGCAAGGACCGAAACTTAGCTATCCCACCGTGGACAAACAATATTTTGCAGTGTACAAGGCGGTGAAGCATTTCAGACCCTACCTCTTAAAAAACCACTGCATTATCTTTGTGCCACACCCAACAGTTAGATCCCTCATTGTCTAGCAAGACCTGGGTGAAAGAAGGGTGAAATGGATGATGAGATTATAGGAGTATGATATTGAAATCAAAATAGTTCATACCATCAAGGGTCAAGGTCTTTGCAAACTATCAACAGAATCAGTTCATGCACAAGAGGAAGAAGAAGAGCTCATAGGCTGGGAGCAAGAAATAGAAATGTACAATGTTGAGCAAGCCTCACCCACTTCACACGGAAAATCTTGGTATACAGAGGTGTGCTAGTACCTTGAGCATGGCACTGTGACCTCTCAATTTTTTTTGAGGCAGAAGAGGTAACTTCGACTTAAATATTTATCATACCAACTGGTGCATGGGGTGATATACAGAAAGAACCATAATGTCATATTTCTCATGTGCTTGGAGGCACCATATTCAGAAAAGGTTTTACATAATCTCCATGACGGACCAACCGAGGGACACTTCGTGGGTAACACCACAACACACAAGGTTATATGGGTCGGTTTCTATTGGCCTACTTTATTGAAGGATGCACATGCTTATTCTTGCATGTGTCCGATCTATCAAAGGTGTGCTGACCGAAATTGGAAGTCAGAAATCCCACTGCAGCTTGATGTAGTGGTAGAACCATTCCAACAGTGGGGCTTGGACATCATTGGGGAAATTTTCCCACATTCATCAAGGAAGAACCACTATATTTTGACTACTACAAATTATTTCACGTGGTGGAAAGAATAAGTTATACTGAAACATGTGAATGATCAAGAAGTCATCAGCTTCCTACAACAAAATATCATTTCCAATTTTGGTGTTTCTATGTCACCTATTTTTGACAATGCAACGTACTTTTGTTCATTGAAGAATTTGCATTGGAAAATGGTATTGTTTTGAAAATTTCTACTAATTATTATCCACAGGGAAATGGTTTTATTGAATCCACAAACAAGAGCCTCATTCACATCATCAAAAAGACCATTTTCTCTTAGTAGCAAATTGGCACTCCACTCTGGTGAATGCTTTAGGGGCTGACCGAGTCACACCTAACCCTTCTCTTAATAGTTCCCTTTACTTCCTGGTATATGGAAAGGAAGTCGTCCTCCCATCGAACATTTACTTCCCTACTCTCTAGTTGTCCGAAGAATCCCAAGGCAAGTCGTGTATTCTAGTTCATCGTAGGATGGACACATTGCACAAGCTACAGGAAGAAAGGCTGAAAGAAAAAGAAAAATGTTCATTCCACCAGAACAGTATAAAGTGAAGCCTCCTCTAAACAGTTCCCTTTACTTCTTGGCATATAGAAAGGAAGTCGTCCTCCCATCAAACATTTACTTCCTTGCTCTCTAGTTGTCCCAAGAATCCCAAGGCAAGTCATGCCTTCTAGTTCATCATAGGATGGACACATTGAACAAGCTATAGGAAGAAATGATGAAAGAAAAATAAAATTGTTCACTCCACCAGAACGGTATAAAGAGATGGTTCGATAGAAAGTCTTCGGGGAATACTAGTGATCTAGAATTTATCTAGGACAAAGAATAAAAGGTATTACAGACTCATGTGCATGGATGTGCCTATGTTACTTTATGCAATGGATCGATAAGATTGCAAAATACATAGACACTGAGGCAGTTAGAGAAAACATAATAGGAAAACATGTAATACAACAAGTTTAATAAGGAGTTCACCCAATACTCCTGGGCTACGTCTCTTGGTCTAGCTTTCAGTGGTGGCCTCTCTATTATGTTTTCAAAGTAGAGTTTCTTTACAACAGTGAGCTCAATTTGAGTCTCACTCAACAGATATGAATCAATAGGATTTGAGTACATAGACTCTCCTTACTGGTACTTGACCTCTACTAGTCACAGTCATATGAGCCCAATCTGAACCTCATACATGACAGGCCTATGCCGAGGAGCTTGCTCGAACCTCTCAAGCTTTCTCTAGAGTGCGCAGACTCTTTGAATCTCTCTAGCTTTGGCTGGCTTGATGCTAGGTTCCTTGGACACATTTGAACGGTCGTTATTTCCATTTGCTCCAAGATGCCCGCGAAACACGAATCTTCTGCCAACTCATCGTCCACGTCGGACTTCAAATCCCATGTAATCTTGCTTTACAAGTCAAATCTGGTCATTTATCGGGACGCGCCTCCACCATTGATCTAGGCCCTCCAGATCCCACACCCATCGATCATATCAGGCGGGTAAGTAGCATGAAGTTTACTCGTCCGATGTGAATGGTTTTCTCTCCCTTCCACCAGACACGTGTCACTTAGTGTGTGGCATCGAGTGGGACTCGGCCAAAACTGCTTACTGCCTCGAGGCCTTCCGATATCCTACCAGTTTTATGGAATCCAAGAAATCAAATTTACTACTTTTCTGCATTTCATAGCCATTTCGAGTCTAGGCACTTCAGGGATTTTCTTCAATGATTAGCGCTTTATCGCGTACCAGAAACCACCCCCATTTCTTGAATTAGCCTCTTGTTTTGCCAATTTGCACCAACGCGCATTACCATGGGCCAACAGTCTGCGTGCTTGACCGAGGGTCCTCGTTTCTCCGCGCTGATCACAATTGCAATTGTCACGAGGATTCATTTTGATAGCTTGATCTTTCTAAGACTTGGTTTTGTTTGGCATAATTTGAACGAGTTTATGAAAACTTAGAGAGTGTTTAGGATCCAATTCGGATCATTTTGGACCACCAAAAACTTATTTTTAAGCATCGATCAAGTGAGGGTATTGATTCCTTGCTTGCCCAATTTCTATCAATTTCGCATTTCTTGGCTTTGAACCTTTGAGTCCAATCCTAAGGTACTCAACATTCTCCCTGCACGTAGTTCTCACCTTCCTATCCATAACTGTATCTTCCTGCAATTCATTAAGATATTTAGGCAACAGATCATCAATAGAAGGCAATTGACTCTGCTCTTCGGGATCTTCAATTAATGAAGGTTCAAATAATCTCAAGCTATCTGCATTAAAAACTGAGTAGATGTGCATGTAAGCTGGTAAATCAAGGCGAAAAGCATTCACACCAATTTTCACAAGGATCTTGAAAGGTCCATACCTTATTGGCTTCAGCTTCCTACCTTCACCTTGCATTCAGTCTTTGCTGATATACAGCCAGACTTGATCACCAACTTGGAAACTATCCTCCATCCGATGCTTGTCATGCCTTGCCTTGTACTTGGCTTGGGTCTTTTCCAGCGGTTCTTGTACTAGTTGGTGAATCTCTTGGATTTGTTCGATGAACTTGGTTGCCTTGTCCACATCACTGTGTCCATCAACCGCTATGTGTTTACCAAAGACAAAATCCAAGGGAGACCTTGGTGTGAAACCAAAACAGTTCTCAAAAGGAGATCTCTGTGTAGAAGAATGTTTAGCTCAATTGTAAGCATGCTACACATAACATAAATGTTAATCCCAAAGCCTGGAATTCTTACTGCTATAGCCTCTAAGAAACTGGATCATTGTCCTGTTGAATACTTCTGTTTGGCCATCTATTTGCGGATGAAAAAGTTGTGCTCTTCTTCAGCCCGGTGTCCATCAATTCCCACAAACTTGACCAAAATTTCCCAACAAATTAGGTATCTCAATCGAATATAATGGAAGTGGGTAATCCAAAATGAACCCATACATGCTGAAATAATAACTTTGCAGTTTGTTCAACTGTAATTTGTTTGTTACAGGGTATCAAAATACACATTTTCCTGAACCTATCCACAACAACATATAAATAGTCATGACCTTTCCTAGATTTATGCAGTCCTCCAATAAAGTCCATGGAAACACTTTCCCAAGGATGAGAAGGAACTGGTAGTGGAGTGTACAAGCCTAGTTTTCTATTCCTGGGCTTGCTTTTAGCACACATGGTACACCCTCTTACATATCTAAAAACCGTCTCATTCATTTTTTGCCAATAACAAAATCTTTGCAGTTGTGCAACTGTTTTACTTACACCAAAGTCACCTGATATTAGAGAAGTGTGTGCTTCTCGAATTATCTTTACTCTTTCTGTTTGAGGAATGCAAAACTTTCCAAAATGATACAAGAGTTGGTCCTTAACATGATAATCCAATTCTTCGACTTGTTTGCCATGACTTAAAGTTGCATATACATCTTTAAAATCTATATATTGAGCGTATTGTTCAATGTAGCTTTCATGCAATACTAAATTATGCTTAAGTATAGTGGATGCATTTATGATTGGTCTGGACAACATATCTGCAACTTTATTATGTATGCCCTTTTTGTATCTGATGATAAGATGAAACTGTTGTAGAAAACCCATCCACCTATAGTGTCTTGATTGCTGCAACTTAGTTTGTGAGTGCAAACATTGAAGTGGTTGATGGTCAGTATGTATAACTTTCTCTTTGCCCATTAAATAATCTCTCCACTTTTTCACACTCTGTACTAATGCATACAATTCTTTATCATATGTGGGATAATTAACTGATGCAGAATTAAATGTCTCAAAATGATAACATATGGGTTTACCGTGCTACATCAACACTGCTCCCATGGCATAGTCATTGGCATCCGTTTCAATCTCAAATGGTCTTTGAAGATCGAGAAGTGCTAGCACTGGTGCTGTACTAATCTTTTCTTTCAAGGTGTTGAAGGCTTTCTGCTGTTTTCCTCCCCACTGAAACACCTTGTTCAATCCTGTTAAAGCATGTAAGGGAGTTGCAATTAAGGAAAAGTTAGAAATAAAATTTCTCCAATACTATGCTGCTCCTAAGAAGCTTCCAACTTCGGTATTAGATTTGGGTTTAGGCCAGTTTACAATGACTGCAACCTTAGAGGGATCTATATTCAATTCACCACCCCCTACAATATGACCCAAATAATTCAAAGATGTTTTGCCAAATTCACATTTTGAGAGCTTAACATAAATATTTTGTTTTTTCAAAGCATCTAGAGTTTGCTTAACATGCTTTAAATGTTCTTCCCATGTTTTACTGAATATAAGAATGTCATCCAAATATAAAATGACAAAATCATCAAGAAAAGGTCTGAGTACATCATTCATTACTCTCATGAAAGTAGCAGGAATATTAGTTAAGCCAAAAGGCATAACCAACCACTCATACAATCCCTTCTTTGTTTTGAAAGCAGTCTTCAATGCATCTTGCTCTACAACTCTGACTTGATGATATCCACTATGCAAGTCCAACTTGGAAAAATAAACAACTTCCTTTAATTGATCCAATAGATCATCTATGCGAGGAAGGGGATTGCGATTTTTTATCGTTATCTTATTCAGTGCTCGGTAATCAATACACATTCTCCATGAGCCATCTGTTTTTCTCACCAAGACAATTGGAGACCCACATGGTGAAATGCTAGGTCTGATGAACCCCTTCTCGAGCAACTCCTGTAATTGCTTCTTGATTTCTGCATTCTCTAAAGTTGACAACCTTTTATACCTATGGCCGCAATTGTTGTTTCATCTCCTGAGTCTGACCCCAAATCCTTTTGCATAGCTGCAACAATCTTCTTCTTCTTGCCCTCGAACTTCTTGGGTCTCAATTCCAGACGTAGGATCCAGTAGTGTTCATCATCATGCCCATCCTTCTTACAGTGATTGCATCAAGACTTGGTCTTTTGTATAGTGTTGGCCTTCCTCTCTTTCCATTTCTGTTTTCTTTTCTCCTTATTCTTGCTTGCAGTGGGTTTGGAGGATCCCCCAACTTCTGGGTTCACATTCTTTCCTCTAGCCTCTAGATGTGTAGCTTGAACATATACCTCATCTATGCTAGTGGGATTAAACATGAGAATTTTGTGTCTTAAGTAACTATGTAGACCACCTATATACTTCAACAGAGTTTCAGGTGAGTCTAAAGAAATCCCTAGAATCAAAGCTCTTTTCCTAAATTCTTGAGTGTAACTTTGTACACTTTGCCCTTTTAATTGTCGAAGAGTTTTCCAGCTCATCATGGCTTTCTACATATAGGCTAGTGGATAGAATTGCTTTTTAATTGAAGAAACAAATTCACTCCAGACAGAAAGAATATTACCATGCTTCTTCATGTCAGCTTATGTCCTGCCTTCCCACCATACCAAGGCAGTGCCTCCAAGGCATAGGTTGGCCAGCTGAATCTTACTACTATTTGAATCAATGCTCTGCACTTTGCAATAAACATCAATCTGTCTAATTCAATTATCTAGCTTCTCTGCATTCAACTCTCCATCATATATCGGTAAATCAAATTTGACATCTAATTTAATCAAAGATGTTTTCTTTTTGTTTTCAAGGCTACTAGGAGGTGTGGGAAGTTTTTCTTCTTTCCCTTTGCCCTTAGAGTAGTCATGGAGGAGATATTCTTCTGCTCTTTTATCTCTTTTGGAGTTTGATGCATCTTCCTCTTTACCTTTCTTAAATTCTCTATACATTTCCTCTACCATGGCTCTCATGGTCATGAAACTATCCATGAAATGAGGGTCTGATTCCAAGGTACTTTCTTCTGACATTTTCCTCTCAGGATAAACTCTTCCAATTTCAAAGTTAGTTTCAACCAACTCTCCTTCTCCTAATTTAAGCTTTGATCTAGTTAGCATTCAACAACAAAATCCAACACAAGCTTGTCTAACCTTAGTAACCTAGAGCTCTGATACCACTTGATGTAGAATTTATGTAGGACAAAGAATTAAAGGTATTACAGACTCATGTGCATGGATGTGCCTATGTTACTTTATGCAATGGATCAATAAGATTGCGAAATACATAGACATTGAGGCAATTAGAGAAAACATAATAGGAAAGCATGTAATACAACAAGTTTAATAAGGAGTTCACCCAATACTCCTGGGCTACGTCTCCTGGTCCAGCTTTCAGTGGTGGCCTCTCTATTATGTTTTAAAAGTAGAGTTTCTTTACAACAATGAGCTCAATTTGAGTCTCACTCAACATATATGAATCAATAGGATTTGAGTACATAGACTCTCCTTACTGGTACTTGACCTCTACTGGTCACAATAGTATGAGCCCAATCTGAAAATCATACATGACATGCCTATGCTGAGGAGCTCGCTTGAACCTCTCAAGATTTCTCTGGAGTGCACAGACTCTCTAACTCTCTTTGGCTCTGTCTGGCTCGATGTTGTGCTCAGGTCAGCTCGGCTTCTTCTCTCTGTTTTTTGCGCTTAGCTCTCTATGGCTAACTAACTCCTCTATGTGTGTGTGTGTCTCTCCGTCTGTGTGTCTATCAATTCATGGCTTTAAATGCAATCTGCTTTCTGTCGGTTTGTTTCCGCTTCCCGGAATTCTAGTTTTCCTTCCTTTGTCCGTTTGAACTCCCCTGTTCTGTGTCATCATCATTGTGTAATGCTCCACAGGGAGGTGGCTACCTATTCTGCAACGGGTGGGTGTGTCAGGTTCCTTGGACACATTTGAAAGGTCGTTATTTCCGTTTGCTCCAAGATGCCTACGAAACACAAATATTCTGCCAACTCATCGTCCATGTCGGACTTCAAATCCCATGTAATCTCGCTTTACAACCATGTAATCCCATGTAATCTCGCTTTACAACCATGTAATCCCATGTAATCTCGCTTTACAACCATGTAATCCCATGTAGTCATTTATCGGGACGCACCTCCGCCATTGATCTGGTTCCCCGAGATCCTATGGTCGTCGTTCACATTGGGTGGGTAAGTAGCATGACATTTACCCGTCCAATGTGAGTGGTTTTCTCTCTCTTCCCCTGGACGTGTGTCACTCAGTGTGTGGCATCGGGCGGGACTCAGCCAAAACTGCTTACCGCCTTGAGGCCTTCCGATATGCTACCGTTTTTGTGGAATCCACAGAACCAAATTTATTACTTTTCCGCATTTCATAGCCATTTTGGGTCTGGGCACTTCGGGTCTTTCCTTCACTGAGGGGGACGCTCTGCGAAACCACCCCTGTTTCTTGAATTAGCCTATGGTTTTGCCAATTTGTGCTAGCACGTGTTACCATGGGCCAATGGTTTGCATGCTCGACCGAGGGTCCTCGTTGCTCCACGCTGATCATAATTGCAACTGTCATGAGGATTCCTTCTAATAGCTTGATATTTCTAAGACTTGATTCTATTTGGCATAATTTGAACGAGTTTATGAAAACTTAGAGAGTGTTTAGGATCCAATTCTGATCAACTAGCTTCAGTGTGGTTGAGTTAGTCTTAAAGTGGGACAAAGCCCACGAGGAAAAAGAAAAGCACACTAAGTTTCAATCCTTGTGGATTGGTCCTTATATTGTCCACGAGAAACTTGGCCAACACACATATCATCTCCAACCACTTGACGGGAAGATTGACTCTCTCCCTGCTAATGGCCAAAACTTGAAATGTTATTTTCAAAGAGATCCGGGGCCACACCCAACAATGTGTACATAGTTGTTTTGATTGTTTCCTCTAATGTTTTATTTTTCTCTATAAATAAGTGTTGTTCCTTACTGCATTCTGGATTCTAAGTGTGTATGTGGTTGAAGTTCAAAGATTCTTGTGACATTATAGCCCTTGGCTAGTCCTATGTCCATCTTCTTTATGTTTGGTTGTAACTTTTGGCCAATGATGTCTTGATGGAAAATATGATCCTTCTGTAAGGAGAGCTTTGGTAAAAATTTGAACCTGTGTCCAAGTTGGGAAATCTCATGTCTACACTCAATTTTTTGCTTTACTATTTTCAATTTATCCAACTAGTAGAAATAGAGAAGGGGAAATCTAAATGAGCAAACCAAAATCAGAGGTATTATATGCTTCTCTAAAGGAAAAACCTCTCCTTCTCTCAATAAGTCGGTATCCCTCTTCCACCCCAAAAATAAATGAGTGCATATGCACAATTCTCTTTTAAAAATAACAAAGGAAAAAGAAGAGAAAGGATTCCTGCACAGAGAGGTGAAGTAGGCAAATCCATTGGGGTACTGTCTAGGCTCGCTGGTAGTGGAGAAATGCTTGTGTTCTTGCGTGACTCCGTTGGAGTATTGTCCAAGGCTGTTGGCAGCTAGGCAACACCAGAGATGAAAAAATTTACTCTGAAAATATTAAGCTCGCGAGCTAAACTACCCTTCCCAATTTGAAACAATGTCATCTAGATGAATCTTATGTCTTGTTCAACTAAGAAGGCATAAGGAAAACCATATTTTCCCATGGGGTAAGTGGAGAAACCAAAGTGATATGCATGATGAATCAATACTCCACGAAGGACCAAGGCCCTGCACTAAAAATGAATCAAGACAGAGAAGCTAGTATTCAACCATTGTGTCGCCAAGTGTTGTAGCGGTTGCAACACCCTCCAAAATTTTGACCCGAACTCACATTTCGAAACCTGCCTTGGTTTTTCCTTGATGGTTGCAGACACTTGAGCTTGTTCCATGAACTTCTTTAGAGTTTTTCCACCCCTTCTGCTTGCTTTATCAACTACCATCTTTTGGCATGTTTGATTCCTTTATCATGCTTGTGGTCCTTTTCTGGTGATTTCAAAGGTTTGTCTTTTTGTTTCTGAGTTGTCTTAGCTCTGTAAACACCAGTCACACTCATACGCAAAGTTTTAATCACTGTCGCACAAGTGTCATCACGGTCGTTCTAAGGTCTATCTCAAGTGTCGCATTTGTCGATTTTAGTTCTAGGCATTCTCATAGAGGGTGTTCCCTTGCCTTGTTGTTTTGGTGGTCTATGTTGCGTATCATTAAAGTATGCTAAGTGTGTGATCACAATGTCAAGTTCCTCATAGGTTCGCTTAACCCCCCACACTTAGCCATTTTCTTGAAAATCCTTCCGACAGGACAACTCTTTCACTGGACCCGGACTGAGCTGCACAATGCACAGGCTCAACCCTCAATGAGGTTTCTCTTCTACATGGAACTGCGCAATGCACAGTCACTTCCCCCCAGGGTAGTTTCACTATGTAATTCCAGAGCAGAGGAGCCTGAATTCATCCCAAGAATTGCACAGAAGATGCCCAAGCTTGAATTGAACTGTGTATTTCACAAGATTAGTCATCAAGCCTCCCCCATGCTTGTTGGGACCCCGCAATGCGCAGAGACCCAAGCCTACCTTTCCTCCTATAATTGCGCATAAGTGTCCCCCAGTGTCCTCCCTCAACCAAGACCCACTGATCCCAAAAAATATGTACATCTGTCCTATCTCGTCCCTCTGCTACTCAATCGTGCCTTCCCTTAGAAAACTGTGTAGACCTGCCTCCTAGTGTGCCACCTTGCAACTGCCACTGATGATCTCACCTGCACAATCCTGCCCTCTCGTGGCCTCTGTGAAATTTTCCCCGGTAGTGAAGACTATGCTCATGAGTTCCTCAGCTAAGCCTGAGCTATGCTTTGCGCAGTCTCAGTGACCAGTCTCCCTCACTGTCACCTAGAACTGCACAATGTGCAATTACTGGTCCCTCTTTCCCAATTTGTCATCTGTCCCGGGCCCAATCCATGGATAATAATGCATCATCTCAGACTAAGGGGATTTTGGATATGATGTCATCCTGTCATGAGTGAATTGTAGGAACATGTACACTGTTAGATCATGGAGAGGCGACGAAGGATTGACAACCCCACATCATCAAGTCATGCTAAGGAGAAAAGAAATCACATCAAAGAACACATCTATCACTCAGCAGTAAAAAAAACTTGAGATTGCCACCACAACAAGTGAGTCCATGTCAGTAGTGTCATGTCAAGTTGTGTCATGAGTTGTCAAATGCCACATCACTATTATGGGCCATATCTATTGTAAATCAAATGTAATGTAAAGTGAAATTCCAATGGACACACATGAATATGAAGAGTCATGTTAGTTGAAAAGTCATAGGAAGTTGAACAATCATGAAGGTAGTCCAAGAGTCATAAGGGTCAAGCATTACCCTTGATTATATATACCACCCTCATTGTATGAGCAAGGACTTTTAACCTTGGCTCCTCCCACAAAGCATAGAGAGTTTTCAGTTAGTTCTTTGAGGAGCGAGGAGTGGCTCCAATGTCCCGCTACTGGGGCTAGTGATGTATGATGTAAATATCTGTCTTGGAACTTTTGCTTAACATAGAAGCATGTTTAGGCCAACACATTTTCATGCATGTCTTGTGGATGTTTGTAAGACTATTCTTTCGACATTTATAATTCATGTTTGTTTCACATGTACTAAGATAGTTGAACTATTTTGGTTGTTTTAGTACTTACCTTGTTGGGAATGTGTTGTAATGGTTATCACTAATGTCTCATCCTTGTTGACTACTCTGCATGATACTAGATAGACCTTCCTCACTTACTTGTCATAACAACGATCAAATCTGTTGTGGACTACTCTAATGGAAGGTGGACGGGTCTTTCCTTTTACTTTGGTTTTAACGATTGTCACATCTGCTGTGGACTATTCCGCTAGATACCGAACACATTTTTTTTGTTCGCGCATGTCTCTTCCTGGGTAGTACTATTACCTCTCACTTAGAGGCTCACTTTATTTCCCACCCCCCTTTGCAGTAAGAGAACCTAGACATAGCTATGTTATGCACTCACCAGGCACACTAACCTCACTCTTTGAAGATACCAGTGCAACACTCTCATGTGCTAAACAACAAGAATCGAGGAATATCTCTAAGTAAATGGAAACCGGGCCATTATACCAGATGGGACTCCTACACCAAACAATGTGAGGTCTAATTGGGACTACATATCAGGGAGCTCCCCTGAATGTTGGCGGATCCAACACTGTGAACAATTTGTAATCCGTGTATCATAGAATTGTTGATTAATTGAATTGTCAAGTTCTATTTTTCTGGGGACTCACCCATTGAACTTTATAATGTTTTTCTCTTAGACACACCTATGGTTCTTTAGTAAAATAGTGAAATAATAGACACCCATTATATATATTAGTTTAAAATGCTATATGCAAAGAACTCAAAGGCTTCGTTCTAGGTTTACTTTTCTTATGTTCATGCACTAGGCTTTGGAGGTGAGGATAAAGTCAAGTTCTGGAAAATAAAAACTCTATGTAGTTGAAGGAAAAAAAATTGAGGATTATTGAAACATGATAACAATTCTTGAGCTTTTTTGCATCAATAATTTTAGTGAACTTTCTCTACATTTCCATTTATTGAACCCTTCACATTCAATAAACTCATCCATTACATAAGGGAAAACTAAGAGAAGCCATATTAAGAGAGAAAGAGGATTGAAAGAGTGAACTGTGACTTCAAATTGAGGTTGAAGGAGGCATTATAGCACTTGGAAGAGAGCAGGTGATGCATTATAGAACTCAGGAGAGGAACAATGTTGTGCTACAAGGAAGAAACAAGGCTCCAATATGGACTTGAGAGAGTGAAGGTCATTATGTTGGACTCGAGTCGTCATGATCAAATCCAATCACTAACCTGGTCTATTTGAGGACTCCAATCCTCTTGATCAAATCCAAGAACCAACCTAGTATATTTGAGGACTCCAATCCTCTTAATCAAATCCGACCACCAACTTGGTCTTCAATGAGGACTCCAATCCTCTTTAGACTATAACCTAAACCACTACTTCAAAATGTCATCCAACACGATTGCTTCAACAATGTCTCTAGGTCTACTTCAAGGTGCAAATACTTCTTTCCAAAGTATGTTCCTAAGGATCTACTCCAAAAGGTCTCCAAGTCTACTTTAACAAATATATGCAAAAGGCTACTTCAAGATTTCCATCAAATGATCAAAAGTTATTCAAGAGACTATTTTGAGGTCACTCTAAAGACTACTCTATAGATACTTCAAAGGTTGCTTTAATGATTATTTCAAGATTTTCTTCAAGGTTGGTCTTAATCCTCCGTATACGCCTTCATGTGTTGGACGAAAATTTGTCTTAGGAGATCCTCCAAAAAGGGTCTTCTAAATCTACTTTAATAAATGTCATAAAGTTTTCTTTAGGGGTCTCCAATATCAACTTCAATCGGTTCTCCAACTCAAATTCAATTTTACAATAAGGGGTTTCAAGTCTGGTTCAAAATGTTTGCTAGAGTTTGCAGGGTCCATCCCCCTCTTTACACTCAACAAACATTATAAAATGGATATAAATTAATGTGAATGATTTCGGTGGTGATTAACTGCGTGATTAGGTCAATTAGTGGTTGATTACAATGATTAGCAAAAATATTTTTACTCCCGGTCTTTATTACTCGTACCAGTGCCGTTGGATGTTGGACATGTTTCCCTTCCTTGGCAAACACACTCCTGCCTTGGTTAATGACTCACAAACCCTATTCTCTCGGTCATTTGTGCATTGTTTTGTTGGTGGTTCGAGGGTTTTGTTGTCTGTTCTTCTGGTGCGATTTCACTATGTGAATATGCTGCTACTGTTGTTTTTGCTCAACCTTAACCTAGATATATGCTCGGCTCCACGGGTTGGTAAGTATATGCTGTTATGTGCTATTTTTTTTATCTTTTTCTTCTGCCTCGGTGCTTGATATGCCCTGCTACTCTGTGGAAAACATGCTTGTTTTGGAGGGTTTTTCAGTTTCTGTATATAGTCTCAGCTGCTCGTTTCGCTTAACTGTAGTGACTGTTCCTGGTCTTGGTTTCTTTAATTCAATCACTCTCGAATTCCACTGGTCATGCTGCTCTGTTGGGTTGGCAGGTTGTGGTCTCGGGGGTCTACAACTTCAGCTTCTTCCACAACAATGAAGGTAAGTTGCTGTTCTCTGCCATCATCGTTTTCCACTTGTTACGCTATTGACTGACACAATTGCTCCTTTGTGAGCAGTGGAACCCTTGGGTGGCCGCAACCTTGAAACCCTGTCCCTTCAATAGTAAGTCCCTAACCCTAAGCTTTCTGGTGTATTTTTTTTTCCCTCGATTCTTTTCTTCCTTCCATGCAACGCTTATACTCTGTTTTTGGTGGATTGTTGCAGGTGGGTTCATTCTAGAGACCCTGGCTTCTACTATGTCGCATGCTAGCACAACCTGATAGGGTTGCTCCTTATTAACTTGGTTTATTTTATTGCTTCTATTATCGTACGCTTAAAACATGGCATGGCTAGTTTTAGGCGTAGAATCCTCTGTTTGTATGGTGTAGTGTAGCTGTAGAACTCAGGCTTGTGTTAACACAATTTTGGGTTGTAACTATAGGGTAGGTTAGGGTTTTTCAACCCATTCTTTATTATGCAATTATTGAACTTGAACGGTGTTAAATCCATGTGGACTGTAATGTACATTTGACAACGATTATATGATTTCTTTTTGTGAATAAATGAAAGGGTTCCGTTCTCAGGAAATACTTATGTTGATGGTTTCTATCCTTGTTGTCTGTAACTTGTGCGTTATCCAAAGATTTCCTTTGCTCATTTGCTTTCGTTTGTTTGGGACTAACCGTCCACGTCTCTGTAGTTTCTCCAGTTCTTACACTTACAAAGTCTTGTTGTCTGTCGGCATGTTAAGTTAATGCAAATAGAAAAATAACACGTATGCTATGTAGAATAGAAATAAAAGAACTTGCTTTTACTGTGTTAGGAAACTCAACATAAAAGACTGTAGATGGACAGCTGTGGGATGTTAAATGTAACTTCTGTGTGCTTAGAGATTTCTATTATTTTTTTTCTTTCTAAAAGTTGAACCTGTTACAATGCATTTTGTCTCCTTTTGAATGATTTTGGAAAACAGTTTCTCGTAAATGTTGTTAGTTACATTTGATGGTTTGTTTTCAGTTCTAAAACTGTTTATTTTTCCTACACTATCATTTGTAAAAGATAACATGATAAATGAAAACAATTAACTACAACAATTTGTTTAATTCAACTTTTATCTTCCTAATTACTACTCTAAGAAATTAAAATAAGAAAAGAAATGAAATTAAAGTGTTCACTTGAAATTTCCTCCTCAGCCCTCTCAAAGACCAAATGACCCTCTGTCATGATGATCCCCTTCAGCTAGATGCTCCTACATCAGGCTCTTGGCATAATAAAAGGTCATGGCTGCATTCCATGAGCTCCCTCATAGAATAACCTACTTCCTGTATCTGTGTCGCGTCGAGCCACAAACTTTCCTCGATAGGATGGTTCTTCCACTTGACAAGGTACCGCATATACTCCTTCCCGTGAGTTCGCTTGGCCACCTGTGTGTTGAGAATCTTCTCGATCTCATGGGGTTGAGCCGAAGGCATTTGCCTCATTCAGGAACCGCCTTCAACCTGGGTGTCCTGTGCTGGTCGTACCACACTTTCATCTTCAAGGTTGGCAGTATATGGGAACAGGTCTACCACGTTGAAAATAAGCGATATGCCTATATCCGGTGGTAGCTGTATTTCATAAGCGTTGGCTGAGAATTTATGCAGAATCAACAAACTTTATAAAATGGATATAAATTAATGTGAAATATTTCGGTGGTCATTAATTGCATGATTAGGTTAATCAATGGTTGATTACAATGATTAGCACATATATTTTTACTCTCGGTCTTTATTACTCATACTAGCATCGTTGGATGTTGGACATGTGTCCCTTCCTCGGTAAACACACTCCCGCCTTGGTTGATGACTCATAAACCCTATTCTCCTGGTCATTTGTGCATTTTTCTGTTGGTGGTTTGAGGGTTTTGCTGTATGTTATTCTGGTGCGATTTCACTGTGTGAATATGCTGCTACTGTTGTTTTTGCTTGGCCTTAACTTGGATATATGCTCGGCTCCACGGGTTGGTAAGTATACGTTGTTCTGTGCTATTTGTTTTCTCTTGTTCTTCTGCCTCAACACTTGATATGCCCTTTTGTTCGGTATATAGTCTCAGCTGCCCATTTCACTTAACTGTAGTGACTATTCGTGGTCTTGGTTTCTTTAATTCAATCGCTCTCGAATTTCACTGGTCATGCTGCTTTGTTGCGTTGGCAGGTTGTGGTCTTGGGGGTCTACAACTTCGGCTTCTTCCACAGTAATGAAGGTAAGTTGATATTCTCTACCATCATCATTTTCCACTTGTTACGCTGTTGACTGACACAATTGCTCCTTTGTGAGTAGTGGAACCCTTGGGTGGCCGCAACCTTGAGACCTTGTCCCTTCAATGGTAAGCCCCAAACCCTAAGCTTTATGGTGTATTTTTTTTCCCTCGATTTTTTTCTTCCTTCCACGCAACACTTATACTCTATTTTTGGTGGATAGTTGCATGTGGGTTCGTTCTGGAGACCCTGGCTTCTACTATGTCACGTGCTGGCAAGACCCGATAGGGTCGCTCCTTATTAACTTGGTTTATTTACTTTCTTCTATTATCGTTGGCTTAAAACATGGTCTGGCTAGTTTTAGGCGTAGAATCCTTTGTTTGTATGGCGTAGTGTAGGTGTAGGCCTGAGGCTTGTGTTAACACAGTTTTGGGTTGTAACTATAGGGTTTACAGGTTAGGGTTTTTCAACCCGTTCTTTATTATGAAATTATTGAACTTGAACGGTGTTAAACTCATGTGGATTGTAATGTACATTTGATAGAGATTATATGATTTCTTTTTGTGAATAAATGAAAGGGTTCTGTTCTCAGGAAATACCTGTGTTGATGGTTTCTACCCTTGCTGTCTCGAACTTGTGCGTTCTCCAAAGATTTCCTTCTCTCGTTTGCTTTCGTTTATTTGGGACTAACTATCCACATCTCTGTAGTTTCTCCAATTCTTACACTTACAAAGTCTTGCTGTCTGTCGGCCTGTTAAGTTAATGCAAATAGAAAAATAACACGTATGCTCTGTAGAATAGAAATAAAAGAACTTTCTTTTATAGTGTTAAGCAACTCAACATAAAAGACTGTAGATGGATAGCTGTGGGATGTTAAATGTAACTTCTGTGTGATCAGAGATTTCTATTATTTTTTTCTTTCCAAAAGTCGAACCTATTACAATGCATTCTGTCTCCTTTTGAATGATTTTGGAAAACAATTTCTCTTAACTGCTATTAGTTACATTTGATGGTTTGTTTTCAATTCTAAAACTGTTTATTTTTCCTACGCTATGATTTGTAAAAGATAACATGATAAATGAAAACAATTAACTACAACAGTTTGTTTAATTCAACTTTTATCTTCCTAATTACTACTTCTCTAAGAAATTAAAATAATAAAGGAAATTAAATTAAAGTATTCACTTGAATTTCCTCCTCAACCCTCTCAGAGACCAAATGACCTTCTGTCACGATCATCCCCTTCAGCTATATGCTCCTGCATCAGGCTCACGGGGTAATAAAAAGTCATGGCTCTGTTCCATGAGCTCCCTCACATAATAACTTGCTTCCTGTATTTGTGCCGCGTCGAGCCATGAACTATCCTCAATAGGACGGTTCTTCCACTTGACAAGGTACAACAGATACTCCTTCCTCCGAGTTTGCTTGGCCACCTGTGTGCTGAGAATCTTCTTGATCTCATGGGGTTGATCCGAAGGCATTTGACTTATCCAGGAACCACCTTCAACCTAGGTGTCCCGTTCTGGCCGTACCACACTGTCATCTTCAGGGTTGGAAATATATGGGAACAGGTCTGCCATGTTGAAAATAGGTGATATGCCTATATCCGGTGGAAGCTGTATTTCATAAGTGTTGGCTGAGAATTTATGTATAATTTTACAGGTACCAATCTTCTTAAATTTCAGCTTATTATATGCACCCTTAGGAAACCGTTCTTTGTGTAAGTGTGCAAGGACTTCATCCCCCACATTAAAGTGCACTTCTCGTCGCTTTAAATCTTCCTGCTGTTTATATTTCTGACTGCTATCCTGCAACTTTGATTTCACCTGCTCGTGTAGATCATTCATTGCTTTGGCGAAATCTTCCCCATCAGCACTTCTCTTTTCCAATTTTCCCAGATCCCGCAACTCATGTACTCCGCGAGGATGCATGCCATACAGGATCTGAAATGGATTGTGCCTTGTGTTGTGGTTCGGTGAATCGTTATAAGCGAATTCTGCTTGAGCAAGCGCACGATCCCATAACCGTGAATTTTATCCAATCAGGCTCCATAACATGTTCCAAAACTCCTGTTCACCACTTCCGTTTGCCTGTCAGTATGCGGGTGATATGCAAAGCTGAAATTCAATTGTGTATCCAACTTCTTCCACAGGGTGCACCAAAAGTGTCATGTGAATTTCACGTCCCTATCAGAAATAATAGATCTGGGTAGGCTGTGCAATCTGGCAATCTCAGTGAAAAATAAGTGAGCTACGTGAGTGGCATCACTAGTTTTTCTAAAAGGGATGAAATGCGTCATTTTCGAAAACCTGTCTACCACCACCATCACTGAGTCGTAACCTCGCTGCGTTCTTGGCAGTCCCAAGACAAAGTCAATGCTGACTGAATCCCATGGTATAATTGGAAAAGGCAGTGGTGTGTAAAGTCCTGTGTTCTGACTGTGTCCTTTCACCACTTGGCAGACTTTACACCTACTCACATATCACTGCACATCCCTTCGCATTCTTGGCCAGTAATAAAAGTGTCCGAGCTGATCTAAAGTTTTGTCTATGCCGAAATGTCCGACTAGACCTCCACTATGCTTCTCTCGAATGATGTTTTCTCTCATCGAACAGTCGGGAATGCATAACTGTCCCCTTTTAAACAATAGCTTTTCCTATAAATTGTAGTCCAACCATGGACTATTATTCCTTAACAAGGGATTCTGATAGGCTTCATAAGCCTCTTTGGAATCTGCATCGGTCTGATACAAGTCTTTCAAATGCTCAAAGCCCAGCACTTGTATAGTACTTTCTTGTAAGAGCAAGGCTCTTCTACTCAATGCATATGCCACCTTGTTGGCTTGCCCGCTGATGTGTTTCAACACAAAGGTGAAACTCTGCAAATATTCGACCCATTTGGCATGCTTGTGGTTCAGTTTATGCTGTTGCATCACATATTGCAGCGCAGAATTATCAGAAAGTAAAACAAACTCACTCCCCAACAGATAGTGTCTCCAATGCTTCAGTGCTTGGATGACAGCATAGAATTCCTTGTCATATGATGAATACTTCTGCCTGCTCTCGTTCAACTTCTCACTGAAAAATGCAACAGGTTTGTCTTCTTGGCTGAGTATAGCTCCAATGGTTGTACCGCTCGCATCACAACAAACCTGGAAAAGCTTATTAAAATCTGGAAATATTAAGATTGGTCTTTCTGTAATCTTCTTCTTTAGGAGCTAAAATATTTTCTCTACTGCCTCAGTCCAACGAAAAGGTTGACTTGCCTTTTTTATAGTGTCCAACATAGGCACACAAATTTCACTGAAATTTCTTATAAATTTGCAATAAAAACTTGCCAACCCATGAAAACTACGTACCTCAAACAGGATTTTTGGGGATGGTCAGTTAATGATCGCTGCAATCTTCTCTGGGTCCATCTTCAACTCGTTTTCTGCAGTTACAAAGCCCATATAAACCAGTTCTCTTTGTAGGAAAGTACATTCTTTCAGATTTATTAGCAGCTTATTCTGCTGCAATTTCTCCAGCACACTTCGAACATGTCGAAAGTGTTCCTCCTTAATCTTGCTGAAAATTAGTATGTCATCAAGGTACACTATTACAAACTTTCCGATGAACTATTTCAACATTTCATTCATTAGTTGCATAAAAGTACTAGGGGCGTTACTCAAACCGAACGACATGGCTAGCCACTCGTACAACCCTTCATTGGTCTTGAAGGCTGTCTTCCACTCATCTCCTTCCCTGATCCGTATCTGATGATAGCCACTCTTCAAATCAATCTTCGAGAAGTATGCTGCCCCACTCAGGCAGTCCATCATATCGTCCATCTGTGACAGTGGAAATCTATACCTGATGGTGATCTTATTGATGGCCCTCGAATCTGTGCACATTCGCCATTCTCCTCCTTTCTTGGGAGCGAGAACTGTTGGTACTGCATAAGGGCTCAAACTCTCCCTTATCAGTCCTTTATCTAGCAACTCCTGCACCTATTTTCTGATATCCTCATTATCTTTGGGGCTCATCTGATATGCTGCCTTATTTGGTAGACTTGCTCTAGGTGTAAAGTTGATACGATGTCTGATACTTCTTTTGCGAGGCAACTTGTTTGGCAAATCGTCGACTACAATATCATTGAACTCCTGCAGCATTTTCTGAATTTCTGTAGGCAAATCAGACATTTCTGCATGCAAGAACACTGTCTTTTCCCTCCTCACAACAACATAGTTCACTTCACTTTCCTCAATCTGCTTCAAAAACTATTTTCCACCCATTAGTAATGCTTTCGTCTCGATTGTTTCTACTGTCTCCTCCTCCTTGATGGGCACAAGTGTGTGCTTGATCCCATCTTTGACAAACTTGTAGCAATTTGTCTTCCCATCATGCACTACCTTCTGATCATACTGCCATGGCCTTCCTAGCAGTATGTGGCACATGTCCATTGGCATAATATCATAAATAACTTTGTCTTTGTACCTACCAATGTGGAACTCAACTTCACATTGTTCGTCAACCAAAAACTGATGGCCTTTCTACAGTCACGACACCTTGTAAGGGGTGGGGTGCTTTAGCCGCTTCAAACCCAACTTATCTACCATCTCGGTGGCAACCAAATTATCTGTACTCCCACTGTCGATGATCAACTTGTAGCATTTCCTGTGTGACTTGCAAACTGTCCGGAAAAATGCTTTCCTTTGAGTTCGTTTAGCTATTTCTTTGGCTGGTTTTAACAACACTTTGTTCAAAACTAAAGCTTCCCCTATTTTTGGTACATTTTGTGCTTCTTGGGGCGGTGCCTTTTCTTTCTTAGGCTGTGCAACAAATGTTCCTCTCTGGCCAGCTTGTTTCGCTTCAGGGCATTAAAAAGATTTGTGCCCCAATTTGTGGCACCTGTAGCACTGATAGTTAGCTCCTCTACCTCGGCCATTCCCTCTTCCTCGCTGATATGGCCTGCCACTTCTAGTGTTGTCTCCTTTTTCTACTCTTCTTGAAGCCTTGGAGCTACTGCCCTCTTCACTATTACTGGCAGTTCGTCCTTTGCAATAAGACTGTCCCCGTCCTCTACCAGTTACCCGTCCTCTCCTAGCATTTTGTTTTTTGGTGATCTTCTCCTCTGCCTTCACAGCACTCTGGTAGGCTTCCTCTATATTTTCGGGGAAAGAATGTTGATTTTATCCAATATTTCTAGTCTCAAACCATTTACATACCTTGCTATTTTCTCCAAGGAAAGAATGCTGATTTCGTCAATATTTCCAGTCTCAAACCATTTACATACCTTGTTGTTTTGTCCACAGAAGTTCTGGTGGGACTGTCATCCCTTTTTGTCTCAAATTCTACACTTGCCGATGCAGTGCAATCTAGTAATCCTTGGGCATAAATTTTCCTTTCAGCTTGGCCACCATCCTTGGCCATTTCTTTATTGGTAACTTGTTCATCCTTCTTCTTTCCGCTTGGACATTGTCCCAGCACATGGATGCATGTCCTTTCAGTTTTGTTGCAGCGAACTTAACTCGTCCTCACTGATCTCTTCACATTCAAAATACTTGTCCAATTCGCTGATCCAGTCCAACAAAACTTCTGTGGACAAGCTGCCATCATAATTTGGGATCTCTGGTTTAGTCAATAGGATCGACCTCAACAACCTTATCTTCGACCCTTCTTCATCCGATCCATGTGTTGTAACTATGGCTTCTTCTTCGCCGTCATCTCCCACCTCTGAATCCCTTCTCCTTCCTGCTTCAACTGCCTCCAAACGGGCAGTAAGGTTCCTTATTTCTTCTCTCAGTCCTTCATCTGCTACTCTACACATGCCTCTCCCACGTCCTCGTCTTCCAACTTCCATGTCTATCCTGGCACTTTCAATTTCCTGCTCTGATACCACTTGATGGGTCCAACCCCTCTTTACACTCAACAAACTTTAGAAAATGGATATAAATTAATGTGAAATATTTTAGTGGTGATTAACTGCGTGATTAGGTTAGTCAGTGGTTGATTACAATGATTAGCACAGATATTTTTACTTCCAGTCTTTATTACTCGTACCAGCGCCGTTGAATGTTGGACATGTGTGCCTTCCTCGGTAAACACACTCCTGCCTTGGTTGATGACTCACAAACCATATTCTCCCGGTCATTTGTGCATTGTTCTGTTGGTGGTTTGAGGGTTTTGTAGTCTATTCTTCTGGTGCGATTTCACTGTGTGAATATGTTGCTATTGTTGTTTTTGCTCAGCCTTAACTTGGATATATGCTCGGCTCCACGAGTTGGTAAGTATACGCTGTTCTGTGCTATTTTTTTCTCTTGTTCTCCTGCCTCGGTGCTTGATATGCCCTGTTACTCTATGGAAAACACGTTTGTTTTGGAGGGGTTTTCAGTTTCTATATATAGTCTCAGCTACTCGTTTCACTTAACTGTAGTGACTGTTCGTGGTCTTGGTTTCTTTAATTCAATTGCTCTCAAATTTCACTGGTCATGCTGCTCTGTTGTGTTGGTGGGTTGTGATCTCAGGGGTCTTCAACTTCGACTTCTTCCACAACAATGAAGGTAAGTTGTTGTTCTTTGCCATGATCATTTTCCACTTGTTACGCTGTTGATTGACACAGTTGCTCCTTGGTGAGTAGTGGAACCCTTGGGTGGCCGCAACCTTGAAAAATACCCCTCTTTACCTTGGGTTTGAGATTTTCTATAGGAGTGAAGAATTCTAACTTCAAGACCGAAGTAACATAGTCTAGAAATCTTTCTGCAAGGTCAAATATTGCTGGCCATAGAAGGCCCAAATTCCCTCAAGGTTTAGGTCAAATTATAGGTCTATATTAGGTCAAATTCCTAATAAAGAATAGCTCCAAAGATACTTAAAAAGTAGATAAGTCAATCCTTCACCATCTTCTCTACATGTTAGATCCTCTCTCTGTTGTACTCACTGAATTCTTCCGTAGATCTCAATGACCAAGTTTTGTGTTTCACTTCCTTTGGTTACTCCTTTATATCACCGAATTATTTGCCCATTTGTGCTCCATGACTATATATATATATATATACAAAGTCATGATTATAACAAGCCTGGCCTATGACTTTTGATAAAGCCGACCTATCAAATGATGCTGACTTGTAGTGTTTTAATGCTCAAAATAATTTAGTGCTAATTATAATGTTCTTGCAGTCAAACCCAATGCTTTAAATGTTACCAATGGTGCTTCTTAACAGAATGTAACCCAAGTTTGTTAGTGACTTTTGCAGTATTCATTGCCTTTGGAAGGTCCTGCTTATTTTCAAGCATAAGTAATACAACATTTCATAGCTCATCCTCATTCAACAATTTATGTAGTTCATCCCTTGCTTCTACAATACAATATTTGTCATAGCTATCAACCACAATTTTTGTTAAATAATTTATTTGCAAAGTTCGTAACCCAACATCTAGTATACAATTTCCATAGAAACATCAAACTTAAATTCACTTCTACAATCATGGAATCATCTACCCTATTACAAAGCTTGTAAAAGGAACATGCTAGAAGAAAGCTCACAAAAGTGACTAGATTCAATTCATACATGCCATATTCATATGGTTTAAGAGAGTGAAAACCTCATTTGCTTGTCTTATTCTTGTAATGGAAACCTTTTCACAATTACTAAAGGATGGTCAACTCAATGACTCCTTGGCCAACCATGCTTGTCCTTGTGTTATCGCTGCTATGACACCCTCCAAATTTTGGCCTATATCCAAAATTTGGAGCCACATTAAACCATGTATGTTGTCATTTCTAGTAAGAAAAGACATTCCATGCTTGTTCTCTAAGTTTCTAAGTCCCTTTGCAAAGTAAACCTAAGTATGATCTTTTCAGTAAGGGAAGTATCACATTGTGCGAAATAGAGTTATATCACATCTTTAAGAGGAAACTTTGGTACTAATGGGTCTTATCTATCATAGAGACATGTATTAGACTCATTCCCAAATTTTGTGCACTTTTTTGTTGTCATCATCACTTGTGTCACAAAGTGTATCTTAAGTGTCACACTTGGAGGAAAGTTTCATTTTGTTTTCATTTCAATGGGTTCATGTTGATTCTAGGTCTTAAGTGTTCCATTGATGTGTGGTTGATCATTTATGAGTGAGTGATCACCTTCGAGTTTTTTTGGTTTCATCTTTGCCTTACTATTTTGGGCAAGGGAAGTGTCACATTGTGTTAAAGGTAGCTAGAATGCATATTTAACACAAAACTTTGGTACTAATAGGTCCTATCTATCATAGAGACATGTATTAGATTCATTCCCAAATTTTGTGCACTGTTTTTTTGTCATTGTCACTTGTGTCACAAAGTGTATCTTAAGTGTTGCACTTGGAGGAAAGTGTCGTTTTGTTGTCATTTCAATGGGTTCATGCTAATTCCAGGTGTTAAGTGTTCCATTGATGTGTGGTTGATCATTTATGAGTGTGTGATCACCTTTGAGTCTGTTTTGGTTTCATCTCTTCCTTACTAATCCCACACATAATAAATTTCCAAAATGTTCCTTGCTCAACAAACCACCCTTCCGACTTGCCTCCCTAAACTGTGCATTGTGTAGTCTCAAGCCCTAGTCAACTACACTTGCCTCTTGGAACTGCGCGCTATGCAATCACTACCAAGTTCAAGTACTTACAAGGAATTTCCTTATTGAAATTTACAACCATCTTGACTAGTTCGTCTTACCCTCACTTTGCTTATAACCCACATAATAGTGACAAGAAAGTTACAACCATCCTGACTCATTCATCTTAGCCTCACTTTACTTATAACCCACCTAGTAGTGGAAAGCCTCCATGTTACATAAGGCTTTGGATGATAAGGAGATGTTTGGATATTTTTATTTGGCTTTGGTCATTGCCTTACTACGGATTTTTGTGAAGGCTTTAGATGGTAAGGAGAAGTAGCTAGTACTATGAGAAATATTATTTTTTCAGAACTACTCTATTTTTGGGACCGTTGGGGTTGGATATAAGACCATTTACCTTAGGTCTCTTCTTTAGAATCTCGTATCTCATGCTCATGTGCGAGATTCAACTAGGTGACCTTGCTAAATTCAGCACACAACCATATGTGAATGCAAAGTGTCCTCCATGGGTACTCCTTTACCATCCATTATCGTTCTTCCCTAACACTTTTTGTTAGGATAGAAAACCATCTCGCACAGAAGAAATCTCCTACCCTATTAACATAACACAAATGAAAAAACATTCTTCTCAATCCTAAAACGTTTTCTTCCCTACCCACCAAGCCTTCAACATTCAAACAGAAGCTAAGTCAAGGTTTTCTTTGCTGTCCACCAAGCCTTCGACACTCAAACACAAGCTAAATCGATATTTAATGGTGAAGGAATAACCCTACTTTAGAAACTCAACATTCTTCCTCCATCGATGAAAATTGACCAAAAAAAGGGTTTCTTGCTTCACACCCTATACTACGGACATTTTCTTACTTCACGCTTTGTACTACGAGACCCTCAAAACTCAGCTTAGGCACTCGAAAACTTGGAAAATCAATTTCCTTAAGCTCGTGTTCTTCAAACCTCAAATGTTTGCACAATGTTTGAATGAATGCTTAAGTTTCTTAGTAAATTTCTCAACATCGGATGGCAAGTGAAGATTCATTGACCTCCTAGGTAAACAACTAGAGGCTTTGAGGTGCCCAACCATTTTCTCCATCATTTACTTCCACGATGAGGCACGTGTAGTCCATGTAAACTTTATACATTATAGTTCACCATTGTTTTATAAGTCACCATTGTGGACCTAAAAAAAATAATTCGAAACATAATGCCATGGTACTTAGCATGATGGGCATGTGTCTCATCATTCAATTCTCTGGAACATACCATGGGTCATCTCGAAACTCTACCCTCCTTACCCTTAGCCTCATTCATTTCGCCCTGCAGTCCCTGTTGCTATTGTTCTCAAATCAGGGAAGCACAATGGGAGCACAATTAGCTTCCAAGGGGTTGAAAAGATTGATTTGCCACTTCAAGAGGGGTCTCTCATTGGAGGTACTGAGAAATTCAAGTTTACAAGAGGCTATGCGGGGATCATAACTCATTCACTAGATGTAACTATTGGTGTACTAAAATTGAATGTCATTGTAAAACATTAGGGTGATTTTATGGAACATAAAGGTTTTGTTACTTACGTTGAAGCAAGTGATTGGGTTTGTTTCCTTATTTATGTTTATGAAGATTACTTTAAGGCTTTCATCTTATCTTCTTCTTTAGCTAAATCAAAATAATGATTTTGCCCCATGTTTAGAGGATGTGCAATTGATAATTGGGACAAATGTATGTGGTTTCTTCAATCAGCCGTACTTAAATATGATACTTAAGTACTAGAGGCTTTGAGTTGGTCATATAAAGATGATGGTTGAAAAAATGTTTATGGAATGAGTAAAAATGTGCTTTAATGTTTTCATAAATGTTTTTATTTTATTACAATAAGAAAAGAGGGGTCAAAGTAGCAGGGACAACCATCATTACTTGCTAATGAATTCATAAGCACTAGACAAAATGCTTTTGGATCTTAAGTGGATCTTAAGTGGTTAACTTATTTGATTAAGTTCAAAAAAGAAAGTACAAAGAAAGACAGTTTTGGTCATACTCCCAGCTCATAGAGTTATTTGAATTATTGGATAGATGAATATGAATTAGAATTTAACAACGTAATAAAAAACACAAATGTTCTAATAAAAAAAATATTATACATAATTTCGCAATGAAGCCTGGTTGTGCACTACAACTCCGTATGACGATTATCATCATCACCGTGATCACGAAGATATCTTGCTGTCATTTCTTCATTCTTGTCGCACGCCAAAAAGACTTGTATAATGCGGGCAGGCTCAAACCCCATGGCTGTGAGGCGCTCAATTGCCTCACGTTCCTCTGGACTTAGATTAGTGGCTTCGCCCATTACTCCAGCAGCCTCGTCTTTAGCGCCTTGAACAGGTTCAGTAACTAGGCGAAGAATATCAGCCTGGTGATCTTGAATAATTTCCATCACTCGAGGAAACTTTTTGCTCAGTCTCTCAATCATGGGCTGCAATATTTCAGGGTTAGCCTGCACAAATGGCCTCAGAGCTTGGAAGTGTGGGTTACTCCGTAAAATGTCAATAACCTCAAAAAGGACCTGAGCATTGGTCAAAGCCCCAGATCCGCTTCGCATCGTGTTAGGGAGACTTTGTGGCAAAATATCTGAGTGGCCTGCATTATGCCCAACCTGAGCGGTGGCCGCTGGTCTAGCTCCAGTAGTAGACAAACTGGAGAGACCCTGGGGGAAAAGATCTAAAGGCACAGCATTAGGGTTAGCCCCACCTGTGGTCCCCGCGGTTATGGGCTGAGTTGAAGCTTCTTGATTATATGCATTTGCATCTGCCTTGGTTATACCAGTGCCAACATTGTGTGTAGTGGTTGCAGGAGGGGAAGATTGGAGCTGAGCTCCAGAAGCCGGTGGGGCCTGGTGTGTTCCAGCTGTTGGTGACTTAGATTTCGAGAGCGTAACTACGAGGGAAATATTGTGAGTAACTTTGTTTTCTTCGAGAGTGGTTTCATCGTTGAGCACCTTTCCCTTATAAATCAGTAACTGCTGTTCGCTTGGAAAAGATTGTGGTCCTTGAAGTCGCTCTATTTGTTTCTTAACAGTTACAACTTTATCAGTGGGTTGCACCTCGATGTGGAACCGTTGTCCCTTCAATGTTTTGATCAAAACCTTCATTTTCGCTACCCCTGTCAGATTCCAGAGACGACTTGAATGTTAAATCCCTCCCGACAGAAAAAATATCGGCACACGAAGCAGAGAGGGGCCCGAGATGGCAATCAAATATTGATATACATTATCATATTGCTGAATTACAAAACGTTTATATAAATAAATGGTGAGATGTGATGTTTTGTTAAAAAGTTACTTTTCATAATTATAATGTTGTGATAATAAATTTATTTAATTAGTCATAGTTTAAGGGCAGGTTATAGAAATTCTGGTTATATTTAGAGAAATTGTGATAAGGATTTTTTGAATCCAAGTTATAATTGTTAAACTTCAAAATTTTAGTTGTCTTAGACGTTTTTGATGGTACTGAATCCATTTCCATTATAAAAAAAAATTCAAATACTGCTTATAAACAACATAAATATTTTTTAAATATGTTAATCCATAAGTGTGTATTTTGAAAAAAATTCATAAAAGTAAAGATTATCCGACAATCTTTTAGGTATCATTTTGTATGCAAATCCTTATCCAACGTATATGACTATTTTCGATGTCTCTCTAAAGCTCACTGAAACAACTCCATAATAATACAAATCCTTATCCAACGTATATGACTCTTTTCGATGTCTTTCTGAAACTCACTAAAACAACTCCATAATAATTTAAGATGGAACCTTTCAAGATCTCAATTGCATTTCGAAGGTCCTGCGTATTTTCAAGCATAAGTAATACAACATTGCATAGCTCATCCTCATTCAACAATTTATGTAGTTCATCCCTTGCTTCTACAACACAATATTTGTCATAGCTATCAACCACAATTTTTGTTAAATAATTTATTTGCAAACTTTTTAACCCAACATCTAGTATACAATTTCCATCGAAACATCAAACTTAAATTCACTTATGAAATCATGGAATCATCTACCCTACTGCAAATCTTGTAAAAGGAACATGCTAGAAGAAAGCTCACCAAAATGACTAGATTCAATTCATACATGCCATATACATATGGTTTAAGAGAGTGAAAACCTCATTTGCTTGTCTTATTCTTGTAATGGAAACCTTTTCACAATTATTGAAGGATGGTCAACTCAATAACTCCTTGGCCAACCATGCTTCTCCTTATGTTATCACTGCTATGGCACCCCCCAAATTTTGGCATATATCTAAAATTTGGAGCCACCTTAAACCATGTATGTTGTCATTTCTAGTAAGAAAAGACATTCCATGCTTGTTCTCTAAGTTTCTAAGTCCCTTTGTAAGTAAACCTAAGTATCATCTTTTCAGTAAGGGAAGTATCACATTGTGCGAAACAGATTTATATCACATCTTTAAGAGGAAACTTTGGTACTAATGGGTCCTATCTATCATAGAGACATGTATTAGACTCATTCCCAAATTTTGTGCACTTTTTTGTTGTCATTGTCACTTGTGTCACAAAGTGTATCTTAAGTGTCACACTTGGAGGAAAGTTTCATTTTGTTGTCATTTTAATGGGTTCATGTTGATTTTAGGTCTTAAGTGTCCCATTGATGTGTGGTTGATATTTTATGAGTGAGTGATCACCTTCGAGTTTTTTCTGGTTTCATCTTTGCCTTACTATTTTGGGCAATGGAAGTGTCGCATCGTGCGAAAGGTAGCTAGAACGCATATTTAACATGAAACTTTGGTACTAATGGGTCCTATCTATAATAGAGACATGTATTAGATTCATTCCCAAATTTTGTGCATTGTTTTTTTGTCATTGTCACTTCTGTCACAAAGTGTATCTTAAGTGTCGCACTTGGAGGAAAGTGTCATTTTGTTGTCATTTCAATGGGTTCATGCTGATTCCAGGTGTTAAGTGTTCCATTGATGTGTGGTTGATCATTTATGAGTGTATGATCACCTTTGAATCTGTTTTGGTTTCATCTCTTCCTTACTAATCCCACACATAATAAATTTCCAAAATGTTCCTTGCTCAACAAACCACCCATCCGACTTGCCTCCCTGAACTGTGCATTATGGAGTCTCAAGCCCTAGTCAGCTGCCCTTGCCTCCTGGAACTGCACATTATGCATTCACTGCCAAGTTCAAGTACTTACAAGGAATTTCCTTACTAAAATCTGCAACAATCTTGACTAGTTCGTCTTACCCTCACTTTGCTTATAAACCACACAGTGGTGGAAAGAAAGTTACAACCATCTTGACTCTTTCATCTTAGCCTCACTTTACTTATAAACCACCTAGTAGTGGAAAGCCTCCATGTTGCATAAGGCTTTGGATGATAAGGAGATGTTTGGTTATTTTTTTTGGCTTTAGTCATTGCCTTACTATTGATTGTTGTGAAGGCTTTAGATGGTAAGGAGAAGTAGCTAGTACTATGAGAAATATTATTTTTCAGAACTACTCTATTTTTGGGACTGTTGGGGTTGGATATAAGACCATTTACCTTAGGTCTCTTCTTTAGAATCTCGTATCTCATGCTCATGTGCGAGATTCAACTAGGTGACCTTGCTAAATTCAACACACAACCATATGTGAATGCAAAGTGTTCTCCATGGGTACTCCTTTACCCATCCATTATCGTTCTTCCCTAACACTTTTTGTTAGGATACAAAACCATCTCCCACAGAAGAAATCTCCTACCCTATTAACATAACACAAATGAAAAAACATTCTCAATCATAAAACGTTTTCTTCCCTACCCACCAAGCCTTCAACATTCAAACAAAAGCTAGGTCAAGGTTTTCTTCACTGTCCACCAAGCCTTCAACACTCAGACACAAGCTAAATTGATATTTAATGGTAAAGGAGTAACCCTACTTTAGAAACTCAACATTCTTCCTCCATCGATGAAAATTGACTAGAAAAAGGGTTTCTTGCTTCACACCCTATACTATAGACATTTTCTTACTTCACGCTTTGTACTACGAGACCCTCAAAACTCAGCTTAGGCACTCGAAAACTTGGAAAATCAATTTCTTCCCTACCCACCAAGCCTTCAACATTCAAATAAAAGCTAAGTCAAGGTTTTCTTTGCCGTCCACCAAGCCTTCAACACTCAAACACAAGCTAAATCGATATTTAATGGTAAAGGAGTAACCCTACTTTAGAAACTCAACATTCTTCCTCCATTGATGAAAATTGACCAGAAAAAGGGTTTCTTGCTTCACGCCCTATACTACGAACATTTTCTTACTTCACACTTTGTACTACGAGACCCTCAAAACTCAGCTTAGGCACTCGAAAACTTGGAAAATCAATTTCCTTAAGCTCGTGTTCTTCAAACCTCAAATGTTTGCACAACGTTTGAATGAATGCTTAAGTTTCTTAGTAAATTTCTCAACATCGGATGGCAAGTGAAGATTCAATGACCTCCTAGGTAAACAACTAGAGGCTTTGAGGTGCCCAACCATTTTCTCCATCATTTACTTCCATGATGAGGCACATATAGTCCATGCAAACTTTATACATTATAGTTCACCATTGTTTTATAAGTCACCATTGCGGACCTAACAAAAATAATTCGAAACATAATGCCATGGTACTTAGCATGATGGGCATGTGTCTCATCATTCCATTCTCTGGAACATACCATGGGTCATCTCGAAACTCTACCCTCCTTACCCTTAGCCTCATTCATTTCGCCGTGCAGTTCTCAAATCAGGGAAGCACAATGGGAGCACAATTAGCTTCCAAGGGGCTGAAAAGATTGATCTGCCACTTCAAGAGGGGTCTCTCATTGGAGATACTGAGAAATTCAAGTTTACAAGAGGCTATGCAAGGATCATAGCTCATTCACTAGATGTAACTACTGGTGTACTAAAATTGAATGTCATTGTAAAACATTAGGGTGATTTTATGGAACATAAAGGTTTTGTTACTTAGGTTGAAGCAAGTGATTGGGTTTGTTTCCTTATTTATGTTTATGAAGATTACTTTAAGGCTTTCATCTGATCTTCTTCTTTAGCTAAATCAAAATAATGATTTTGCCCCATGTTTAGAGGATGTGCACTTGATAATTGGGACAAATGTATGTGGTTTCTCCAATTAGCCGTACTTAAATCTGATACATCTGTATTGAATCAAGGTTAAGTCCTTAATGTTGGTCATATAAAGATGATGGTTGAAAAAATGTTTATGGAGTGAGTAAAAATGTGCTTTAATGTTTTCATAAATGTTTTTATTTTATTACAATAGGAAAGCAGTGGTCAAAGTAGCACGGACAACCATCATTACTTGGTAATGAATTCATAAGCACTAGACAAAATGCTTTTGGATCTTAAGTGGTTAACTTATTTGATTAAGTTCAAAAAGAAAGTACAAAGAAAGACAGTTTTGGTCATACTCCCAGCCCATAGAATCATTTGAAAATTATTGGTTAGATGAATATGAATTAGAATTTAACAACGTAATAATACAAACGCAAATGTTGTAATAAAAAAATATTATACATAATTTCGCAATGAAGCCTGGTTGTGCACTACAACTCCGTATGACGATTATCATCATCACCGTGATCACGAAGATATCTTGCTGTCATTTCTTCATTCTTGTCACACGCCAAAAAGACTTGTATAATGCGGGCAGGCTCAAACCCCATGGCTGTGAGGCGCTTAATTGCCTCACGTTCCTCTGGACTTAGATTAGTGGCTTCGCCCATTACTCCAGCAGCCTCGTCTTTAGCGCCTTGAACAGGTTCAGTAACTAGGCGAAGAATATCAGCCTGGTGATCTTGAATAATTTCCATCACTCGAGGAAACTTTTTGCTCAGTCTCTCAATCACGGGCTGCAATATTTCAGGGTTAGCCTGCACAAATGGCCTCAGAGCTTGGAAGTGTGGGTTACTCCGTAAAATGTCAATAACCTCAAAAAGGACCTGAGCATTGGTCAAAGACCCAGATCCGCTTCGCATCGTGTTAGGGAGACTCTGTGGCAAAATATCTGAGTGGCCTGCATTATGCCCAACCTGAGCGGTGGCCGCTGTTCTAGCTCCAGTAGTAGACAAACTGGAGAGACCCTGGGAGAAAAGATCTAAAGGCACAGCATTAGGGTTAGCCCCACCTGTGGTCCCCGCGGTTATGGGCTGAGTTGAAGCTTCTTGGTTATATGCATTTGCAACTGCCTTGGTTATTCCAGTGCCAACATTGTGTGTAGTGGTTGCAGGAGGTGAAGATGGGAGCTGAGCTCCAGAAGCCGGTGGGGTCTGGTGTGTTCCAGCTGTTGGTGCCTTAGATTTCGAGAGCGTAACTACGAGGGAAATATTGTGAGTAACTTTGTTTTCTTCGAGAGTGGTTTCATCGTTGAGCACCTTTCCCTTATAAATCAGTAACTGCTGTTCGCTTGGAAAAGATTGTGGTCCTTGAAGTCGCTCTATTTGTTTCTTAACAGTTACAACTTTATCAGTGGGTTGCACCTCGATGTGGAACTGCTGTCCCTTCAATGTTTTGATCAAAACCTTCATTTTCGCTACCCCTGTCAGATTCCAGAGACGACCTGAATGTTAAATCCCTCCCGACAGAACAAAAAAATATCGGCACACGAAGCAGAGAGGGGCCCGAGATGGCAATCAAATATTGATATGCATCGTCATATCGCTGAATTACAAAACGTTTATATAAATAAATGGTGAGATGTGATGTTTTTGTCAAAAGGTGACTTTTCATAATTATAACGTTGTAATAATAAGCTTATTTGGTTACGTCTAGTCGTGTTGAAAGTTATAGAAATTTTGGTTATATTTAGAGAAATTTTGGTGAGGACTTTTGTAAATCTAAGATATAGTTGTTAAATTTCAAAATTTTAGGTGTATTAAAAGTTTTTGAGAAATTTTGATAAAGATTTTTGTAAATCCAAAATATAATTGTTAAACTTCAAAATTTTAGATGTTTTAAATTTTTTTGATGGTACTAAATCCATTTCCACTAAAAAACAAGATTCAAACATTGCTTATAAACCACATAAACAATTTTTAAATATGTTAATCCATAAACATGTATTTTGAAAAAAATACTTAAATGTGTATTTTGAAAAAAATTCATAAAAATAAAGGTATCATTTTGTATGCAAATCCTTATCCAACGTATATGAATATTTTCGATGTCTCTCTGAAGCTCAGAGAGAAACAACTCTAACTGAAACAACTCCATAATAATTTAAGATGGAACATTTCAAAGATCTCAATTGCGCGCATGATGCTCATAGAAATTCTATGACAAGTCATAGAGGATATATAAATCTCAGAGAACCGAGTTTGCAGTTTGGTGTTAATTATATTGTATTACTACATAAATAGCTTACATCATATTATCCTGGCCCTGTAAATTACATGCATGGTAAATGGTTCTAACTTACATTTAATATGGAGACATCACATTATAATACTTATTTTATTATTATATATTTTATTTTGGTAAAATTTTACATGCATGATAAATGGTTCTAACTTACATTTAATAGGGAGACATCACAATATAATACTTTTTTCATTATTATATATTTTATTTTGAAAAAATGATAAAATCTAAATTATTTTAAATTGTTTCAGTAGTTATTTAAATTTTTTCAGTTAAAAATATATAAAAATTATTATGTTGATTATTAATTATTTAAAATAATACATAAATTAAATATATGTATATTAAAAAGTTACTAAACAAATTTTTTTATGATAGAGATTTACTTTATTTTTATTATGGAGATTCTTAATCTATAAATAAATTTATTATAATATAATGAGTTATCAATACTATATATCTAAAAATTATATCCCACTTCACAAAACATTATTCATATGATTTTTTAACTAATTAATTAAAATAAATAGAAAAATGCATTATTTCTTGTAGGATAAATCTTAATCTTTGATTTGTGTATGCAAGTATGAATATTCTAAAGGTTAAATCCTACTACCCACCTAATTATATGAGACAAATCTATTATGGAATAAGTCTTCTAGAATTTTAATTTAATTATCAATAATTATTAGGTGGATGGTAAGAATTTGACTTCCATAGAATATTTTAGAAAATTTCTAGTAGTATATACAAATCAATGGTTAAGATTTATTTTCAAAATATTTATACATTTTTTATCTTTTTAATTAAATTCATTATACTAAAAATTCATATGATATGACTTATAGGTTTTTTTTTCCATATAGTATTGTTAAATCATGATATTGTAATAAAATTTATTTATAAATTATGAATAAAAATAAAAATAAAGCTGTGTTAATAATAATAATGGTTTTTAAGTATGGGGTTTACGTAGTGCATTATATTAGATATCATTTTGGGATTCAACTGTGTTAAGTAAGTCATTCACGTATGACCATTTCCATGAGAGGTAGTTGTAATTGACTAATTTCTCATGATTTTTTGAATAGTTCACTTAGCACTCATTGCATCTTTCAATCCCGCTTCTTCACCCCTGTGAGCATCACCCGATGCAATGAGTGCTAAGTGAACTATTCAAAAAATCATGAGAAATTAGTCAGTTACGACTACCTCTCATGGAAATGGTCATACATTTGAATGACTTACTTAACGCAGTTGAATCCCAAAAATGATATCTAATATAATGCACTGCGTAACCCCCATACTTAAATTCAAAAAGAGTCAAGGGATCTCTACTTGAATGGTTCATGAGGCACAATACTTGCTAAGGTTTTGCAAATGGGGTAGCAAGCTAAGTAGGCTTGATTGTGGGGAAAAACTCCACAGTTAAGCGCGCTTGAGCCAGAGGAGTTCTGGGATGGGTGACCTCCTGGGAAGTCCTGGTTACCGGGTGCAAGCCCCGGAAGTGATGATTGATGCTACGTGATTCGTTCTCCACATTTCACTAGTTTCAATCCCACTTCTTCACCCCTGTGAGCATCACCCGATGCAATGAGTGCTAAGTGAACTATTCAAAAATCATGAGAAATTAGTCAGTTACGACTACCTCTCATGGAAATGGTCATATGTGAATGACTTACTTAACGCAGTTGAATCCCAAAAATGATATCTAAGATAATGCACTGCGTAAACCCCCATACTTAAATTCAAAAAGAGTCAAGGGATCTCTACTTGAATGGTTCATGAGGCACAATACTTGCTAAGGTTTTGCAAATGGGGTAGCAAGCTAAGTGGGCTTGATTGTGGGAAAAACTCCACAGTTAAGCGCGCTTGAGCCAGAGGAGTTCTGGGATGGGTGACCTCCTGGGAAGTCCTGGTTACCGGGTGCAAGCCCCGGAAGTGATGATTGATGCTATGTGATTCGTTCTCCACATTTCACTAGTTTCAATCCCACTTCTTCACCCCTGTGAGCATCACCCGATGCAATGAGTGCTAAGTGAACTATTCAAAAATCATGAGAAATTAGTCAGTTACGACTATCTCTCATGGAAATGGTCATACGTTTGAATGACTTACTTAACGCAGTTGAATCCCAAAATGATATCTAATATAATGCACTGCGTAATCCCCCATACTTAAGTTTAAATATTTATAATTAACATAAATTTATTTTAATATATTTCATTTTTATGAGATATTTTTCAGCGTAAATCATATGATATTTCATTTGTCGATGTGTTTCGAACCAACCAGTGTAGTTCATCGTGAGGACAAGTTGACGATGAAATATCATGTGATTTACGCCCAAAAATCTCTCATAAACTTGATATAGATCACAGAAGCCTCAATTCAACAATATTTCATTTTATCAATTTCAATTTTAAATTAACCCCTAGTGGTAGCTCAATTCATGATGGCCATGATAATGAAGTGTTATGTACCATGAATCTTCCCGATTAACTCATTTCCGCTCAAGAAATTTACATAGACACCTACATGTTATAATGGTACCATTCAAAATTTACCTTATGTTAAGTAAATACGAGAGTGGCCTAATGGTTGGTTCATATATATATATATTTCCATGACAAACGTCATATGGAGCCCACATTCTCTTGAATAATAGAATGTGGTGGGCGGACTGTCTAGCCGAAACAATGTTGTTATTAAGGAACCCAGGCACATTCACCCAAGATCGGCTCCCATATTATTATACATATTATTATGCCTTGGTACATGATAAGATGGGACTTCCATAATAAAACGAAAACTATGTCGACTATAAAGTTTAAAGCATTAAAATTTTTAATTCATTAATATAAGTAAGAAATAAATCTATTAAACTTCCAAAAGATGTGGTCAATTAAAATATCTTAAACAATAATAATTAATTAAAATACATATATACAGCCTTAATATTTTAACACAATTTTTAATTTTGGTTGAGATGAAATAAATTAGAAGATCTTAGTTTGTTCGACCTGCGTTCAATGCTATTATTGAATTATTCAGATCGTTTTCATCCCTTGTCAAGCAAATCTTAGCCCAAAATCATGTAAATGCCGCTCAGGAAGCGTTGCAGTCTTTTCAAAAACTTGGATTTCTTCACACCAGGCTCAAATCACCAAATGCCAAAACAAAGTTGCTCTGTCACCGATATGATAGAAAAACCACCTTGGGTATTCCAATGATTAGCTCACCAAAATAGATTTACACATAAAATGACTCTTACTTTGAACGGTTTTATCACCCCGGTAAAAGAGTAGAGGACTCCCAAAATTTTGTAGGAGATTGTTTTAGTTAGAGATTACATATTAGAATCTGTTTGTAGCTCTCTCCGATAACTTCAAACCTGAAATTTTAGAGTGCCTTATCTTTCCAATAATTGCAGAACGCCCATTGGGTGGTCCACGATGCGACTATTCCTTGTCGTGATATCCCTCAAAATTATTGGATCTCCAAGTACACCCACCCATGTATAATGGACCATAATGATACATCTTGACTTTAATCACAAATAAATTGCCAGAAATCGCCATTAAAATGATCCAGAAGGTTCTGAACTAACTGCGGTGCCGCTGTTTGCAGGGGCAGGCTCAGTATAGTGGCAAATAATTTTTTATCAACGTTTGGAACGTGGCCACATGGACGACAGCGCACCGCCGTCCAACCGCACCAAATATACAACTTCCTTCATCTCATCTCCTTCAAATTTTCAGAGTCCCACCACCCTGGATGTCTGCTTATTCAGTCTCTCTTACAGTGTATGTATGAGTCACGCCACACTATCAATAAGTGCAGGCCTCCAAATCACCTACGCGCAAGATGACACGTATCAGCGAGTAATTTATTTGGGCATCCAGGTAACTCTATAAAAGCCTCTTGCTCATTGCAGGTTTCACATACAAGGGTCTGTCAGTTCCATCTTGGCTTTACCAAGTGGATTGCATTTACAAAGAATTTATAAGACAAGAAAAGAGGGAGTGTGGATTTGGTGAGGAATGTCGAACAACAGACTCTACCTTTTCGCCGCTATAGCGGGTGTTGCAATTGTTGTGGACGGCCAGAAACTAGTATGAGCCTCTGAAAGTACGCTCCTTTCTGAGCGAAAACGAATTATGTCGTTTGTTGTGGCAAAAATTTACGTAGTGTCTGCCTGTAACTTTTATGTTGCGCTTACCTTCAACGATTTAAAAAGCATATTAATCCAACGATACTCGGGCTGGAAGGATTATGACATGGTGAAGGAAGCAAAGCATCATAATTGCAGACACAAAGTTCAGAATTATAATAATTCATGTCAACGTAAGTGACAATGATTATCTACTGATCAAAACAGCTTGATGTAATAAATACAAGTTCATTTTAAAAACAAAGTGAAAAATTAAAGGCTAAAAAGAAATACAACCCAAAAAAATTGAAATATAGAGTAGGCATTCAGGACAAGTCGAAGCATTATCCTTATTCACTTCAATGACATCTTTGGAATTTTTATTGTTTTATGTTCTTAAGAATGAGTATGTTAAATTGACATGGCGAAAATGTTTTACGAAAAAAATATCATTTTTTAAATATTTTTTTTTTAAATTAAGATAAATAAATAAAAAAATTGTTGGTTAAGTAATATAAATATTTTAAGAGGTTTCTCTGAATCTCTACCAACTAAACTAATTTTAACAAACCATTCAAAGAAAAAAATTATCAAAGTATAAAATGTATTACTTCTATATATTTAACTATTATAATATTGACCAAAAATATAAATAATAAATTTGTAATCAGCTGTAAAATAATAATATAATTTAAATATATATAATTGATTTATTTTATTAGTTTGAATTTTTAAAAATATTTCAAATAAATTAATAATTTACTAATAATTATTTTAAAATAAAATTAATTACTAATTTAGAATAATTTATATTGTATAACAAATAAACTATATATTATTTGCAAAACATTAATCACATTAAAAATATTGTTACTTCTAAGTTTAAAGAAAAAATATGGTGTGAGAAGGATTTAGCAGTTAAAAAAAAGTTAAGTTATTATAAGAAGGTCATCAACCCCACCTTTGAAGATCAAAAGTATCTTTCTGTTTTAGCTAGCTCAAAGAAGAAAATTAATATAGTGAAGATTCGAACGAACTCTCATGAGCTCAATAGTGAAACAGTCATTGGGCAGTGCCTAAAACACCATGGATGGAAAGGATCTGCCATCTATGTGAGAATAGGAACATTGAGGATGAAAACCACTTCCTTTTAGAGTGCCCCGGTACAACCACATTAGATCTCGATTTCATAATCTTTGTAGCATTACTGACCTTCCTAGCCTTTTACGATGTCAAAATTATAGTGAGCTTGGGAGGCTTCTCCCCAAGCTTTTTGAGCATAGGAATAAAATTTTAAATCAAACTAAATAATTTGTTTCTTTAGGTCGGATAGACCAAATTTTGGTTTAAGTGGACTTTAACCACCACCACCACCATCATCATATAAAAAATTTAGTAAAAAATTAATTTTTTGAGAGAGTGAAAATTTCCACACTTATGATAAAATGAATTTTTGAAGAAAATTAAGTAAAATTTATAATGAAT
>APFE030533190.1:79784-98056 GCA_000404065.3 Pinus taeda
AAGGGATCTCTACTTGAATGGTTCATGAGGCACAATACTTGCTAAGGTTTTGCAAATGGGGTAGCAAGCTAATGGGCTTGATTGTGGAAAAACTCCACAGTTAAGCGCGCTTGAGCCAGAGGAGTTCTGGGATGGGTGACCTCCTGGGAAGTCCTGGTTACCGGGTGCAAGCCACGGAAGTGATGATTGATGCCATGTGATTCGTTCTCCACATTTCACTAGTTTCAATCCCACTTCTTCACCCCTGTGAGCATCACCCGATGCAATGAGTGCTAAGTGAACTATTCAAAAATCATGAGAAATTAGTCAGTTACGACTACCTCTCACGGAAATGGTCATACGTTTGAATGACTTACTTAACGCAGTTGAATCCCAAAAATGATATCTAATATAATGCACTGCGTAATCCCCCATACTTAAATTCAAAAAGAGTCAAGGGATCTCTACTTGAATGGTTCATGAGGCACAATACTTGCTAAGGTTTTGCAAATGGGGTAGCAAGCTAAGTGGGCTTGATTGTGGGGAAAAACTCCACAGTTAAGCGCGCTTGAGCCAGAGGAGATCTGGGATGGGTGACCTCCTGGGAAGTCCTGGTTACCGGGTGCAAGCCCCAGAAGTGGTGATTGATGCTATGTGATTCGTTCTCCACATTTCACTAGTTTCAATCCCACTTCTTCACCCCTGTGAGCAATCAGTTACGACTACCTCTCATGGAAATGGTCATACGTGAATGACTTCGTTCTCCACATTTCACTAGTTTCAATCCCACTTCTGCACCCCTGTGAGCATCACCCGATGCAATGAGTGCTAAGTGAGCTATTCAAAAAATCATGAGAAATTAGTCAGTTACGACTACCTCTCATGGAAATGGTCATACGTAAATGACTTACTTAACACAGTTGAATCCCAAAATGATATCTAAAATAATAATGGTTATTATTAATAAATTAAATATTATTTATTTTTAAATTCCATATTTTTATGTTTTATTCGTAACATCTATTTTTGTTCTTAATCATAGTTAAGATAAGTGTGAGTGGTTTGCATTTACATTATAACAAGGTTATGACGAATGGGACCTGCGATGAAGCAAAACGATTGTAATATAACCTTTGGATAGTAAATCAAAATTATGTAACACATAACAATAACATACGTGTAACTTGAAATGGTATTGAATACATAGATAGATAATGAAAGCATAATTTATAACAACTAGTATAATAGGATTTGATTGAAATAAATGTGAATATTTAAAACAAAATATAATTTATTGCAACTGATTTCTTAGGCTTCGATTAGCCAATGTTGTCGTGCCTTTTTAGACGGTCAAGAGTTTAGTTTATTAACTATTCTTTGTATCACATAGCTATCCACATTACAAATTTTATATTTATGTTTTTTTATCTTTATTAGTATTTGGTTTAAATTTCAAATATTATGTTTCATATTTTATCTCTTTGTATCATATAGTTATTCACACAACAAATTTTATATTTATATCTTTATTTTTATTAGCATTTTAGTTTGCTAAGGTTATAAATGTTCAAATTTTAAATATTATATTATATTTTTAATTGTTAAATTTTATTAGTTAATTTTTTTTTCAATATTTAGTTTAAATTTAATTGATAAATCAATATTTTTTTTAATTATTTTTGTCCTTCTCATAATTTTTTTCATATTTTTTTTGACATTCATCTTTGTCTTCTCTTCACCCTTTTCCCATCTACTTTTAAATTGTAAACATGGCATACTCCATTAACATGTTTACAACATTTCGCGGCATACTCCATTAACATGTTTACAACATTTCGCTACTTCTTTTACTATGATTTATTATCTTAAATTGCTCCCCCTTAATGATGTTAATTGTCTCAAAAAAGAAATTGTTCAAATTAAATTCATTACCTCCCAACCTTCTTTTGGAATCATTACAAAGAAAAGAACTTATAGTGAATATTTCTCGTGTTATAAGTTTGGAAAACAATATTAACAAAATATCAACTAATAGTTTTACTATTGCCTATAAATTTTAAAGGATTTTCACTATAATTGAAAAGTTTTAGGGGCTCAAGGTTCTAGATGAACTAATTTTGTGAATGTTCTTATATCAGTATTGCATAATAGTTACCTAATTATATATAATATGCATTCAAGTCTTTCAAATATTTAAAGTATGCATCAGTGCGTGCGGATGACATTTTTGGAAGCCCTTATATGTAATTTAGATATTGAAAGCACACATACACACATATGCTTCTATAAATAATAAGCATCAATGAAACACACCATGATAAGTACTATGGTTTTAAAAATTTATATTATACATTGATGTGTATCATATATATTATGAGTCCTTGGTGGTTAATTTATATAATGAAAGCAGGGCTTTTGTACTATAATAGTAATTGTAGTGGTAATGGTGTCCTTAAGAAGGCAATGCTTTTTTTAGTTAGGAGTAATGGTGTTTTATTACATTTATTTGTACTAATTGGTAATACTAAATTAAATGCATAAGTGTGTAAGTAGGTGTAAACCACAACACTGAGTTAAAATAAATATAAATCATAGTTTAATTATTCTATATTTTGGACCATTTCTAAGAGTATTAATTTTGAAATATGATAATGATTTGTTGGGATTGTAAGTTTGATTCGTGTATTTTTAGGGTGTTGAAGCAATTGATATGCTTCCATCCCTCCCTAAACTTGAGCAATATTCCCCACATCCAATAACCATGGTGTGGGAGGCAAAATCTTGTTTATGTGGAGAAAATTTGATACCCATTTCATTAGGTGGTAGAGCCTATAATTGTTTCTCTTAACATCTACTGATAGTTGAGCATGGAATTTGGTTGCTTTGGCATTTTTAGGCAACCCTTCTAACACTAAAATTTTGATCATATAAGACAAAACTCATGTTTTAGAACGAGATAAAGGGACAAAAGTGTATGGATTGTAATACAAATGACGTTTGAAACATTATGTTGACTTCTTGTTTCTCTTGGCCTTGCAGGTTCCAAGGGAAAAATAGTTGAACGACTTCTTTCAATTCTCCCCACATTCTATGTCCACCAATCTTCACACAAGAAATGTGTTAGAGAAGCTTTAATTACTTTCACTCTAATGCTCTTTTTATTATCTTGAATCCATTTAAGCATTCAAAAATGCAATTTAAATAACAATACTTACAATCTTGTGAAGAATTCCATCATCGAGTTTCAATCAAAAAGGTCAAAATGTAGAACAATTAAAATGCACCTAAATATAATACAATAGTAATTTTTCATGCCAAATTTTTCAACAATGCAAGTATTGAATGCATATTTGTTTTTAATATTAAATCCTTAGTTAAAAGTTAAGGGTTTTTAATTTTTTAATATTAAAATTATGAAATCAATCATAAAGAAATCAAATATTTTAGGGGAAATTTTTATGAACCCTTATAAATTTATACATATAATAAATTGGTGAATCACCATCGTACATATGATAATTTGAACACTATTTTATCATTAATATAATATGCATATGTATCATTTTTTGGTAAATCTTTTATTGAATCATACAATCTTGCAAAATGTATGGATGAAAGTTGAAATCTTATAAAATATTAGGCAATCTTTCATTAGATTATAAAATATTGGAAAATCTTTCCCTAATTATCAAACATTGTGAAATCTATGTGAATATTTTGATAAATAATTAAACCATATATACTAATAGGAAAATATACTGATTGACTTGCAATGTACTCATTTTATATGTTTGGAAGAATAAACGTAATTTGTTCCTCTTGCAAAATAATGTTTTCAATTGAGTTATGTTTGTTAGGACTTTTATTGTATATGGTTACATATCTCTCTCGATTTTAATGATATTTCAACACAAAATTTCTATATGCTTTGATCTTGACTACCTCATATGTCAAATTCAAGGGATATTAAATTTTGCTTGACCACCACAAATATCAAGATCAAGAGATATTAATATTTTCTCTACTATTTCTATTACTCTTCAGATAAGTTTATTATAATATGATTTTGAAAACGAAGGCACATAATTATGCCCATTAATAACTCTAAAAGTATAACAATATTGATAGGTATCATTTGAGGAGTGGCTTCCTCTCTAATCATCATTTGTACCCAATAGTGATTCATTTCTAATTAAGATAAGTCTTTTTTATCCATTATATTTTGTTGGTTTATTAAAAAAGTTAAAAATACACGACTTTGTAATAAATATTAGGCATAAATTAGAAGTTAAACCTATAGGAAATAATTAGGAAAAATTACTACAAGACAGAGAGATTCTTCTCAATATGTGCACCTCAGATATTGTTATTACTTAGTTGAAAGCTCATCAAATTTCTTCTTCTTGGTAGTTGCAACACTTTGTCTTTCTAACACTTGCACTATGTGCCAAACTTTCTTTTCTCTCCTGGCCTCACTCCGACTGGAATTGTTGGCTAGGAGAGTAGTGCAAAATCTCAAAACATAGAGACTTTGTGCAAGAATCCCATATGCAAACTAGGCCTATCTCCCAAAATACAAATATAACTAAAAAGCAACCAACAACGACCATACTACATTGGAGGAATTGGCTCTTGGGCATTTCCACGGGCCACAGACTGACCGTGCCCCTCATGGACATGAAAATCTACGTGTACCAACCTTGCTTCAATTTCATCCAACCTTGCATCGAACCTACCCTGACCGTGATGAACTAAGGAAAGACATTCCAAGGTTTACCCTTGAGAGAATTGTAGATAATTAATATAGGCAATTACTTTATTCCTATCACCATACCTGTTCTCCCAGAGAATGTCCAAGCTTGCATGGATGCCACACAATTGTTCAACAATTGATTGCAATGTTGGAGGATGCACCATGCACCTTAGCAATGGGGCATCTCCCTAAGCGACCTCCTCCTGTAGAGCTCCTCCCTCATATTCTATCTCCTTCGCCCACACATCTTGGTCCCCTAACTTCCCTCGATGGTCGGCTCCGTGCTAACCCCTCCCTTGTTGCCTCAACATGATGGAAAGTCATTTCTAATACTGAGTAGCTAGCCCAATCCACCCTCTAAGCCAACCCCACAGAAGAACCCCTCCCCCTTTGCAGATAAACCAAGAACAGTTGGGCCATACCCACCAAATTGGAATTGTTTCCCCCCAATTCTCATATAACATGTTCAACTAGATGCTCTGAACCCATAGGCCATCTAATGCCCCAACTTGACTTCGCTAGTTTTCTCCCAGCTGTGTCATAGTGACCATGACTCCACAACAGTAGACAACTGAGTGGATTTGACAGTGCAGGGTACTTAAAATCCACCACCAAAAGGGGAAAGGATCTCTAAAACAACAAACCAGGTTTGATAGTCGAAACCACAATTAACGCATGAGCCAAGCACAAAATTCACTAAGACAGAGTCGTTGGCATAGTCCCTAGGATCCTAGACCATTCTCACATACATAAAGACTAAAACCAACCAAAACAATGACCAAACGCCACTAATACCTCTCACTCCTTATGAACCAAAACTAACAAGTATGCAAAGGGAGAATGCTTACACATACTCATATGTTTCAATCTCTCTACTCCACACTCCCATAACCAGTCTCCAAATGCAACTTAAAATAGTGGATGACCAATTTTTATAGAACCTTGCCATCTTCTCGATGTTTTTCTTCCTCCTATGCCACTTGGGGTGTCCATAACCTAAACCATCACCATGCACCTTGCTTTCCTCCTGGAGTTTCTTGGAGTGAGGCTCCCTACCTTTTATCTATCCATCTCTCATGCATTTATCATATTACTCACCCTCATCGGGGAGTATTTTTTTAATTACCTAAACGATCACCATGTGCCATGCTTTCCTCTTGGAGTTGCCTGGAGCCAGGCTCCATACCTTCTATTTTCCATCTCTCATGCGTTTATCATATTACTCACCCCCATTGGGGAGTATTTTTTTTAATTATATCTATATGCAAAATGTGTATTATTTGTCAAGTGTTTAAAAATATTATTTTCTAGTTACAATTATTATATGTGTATTGAGGTATTAATTATTGATATATAAATATATAAAAAATCCTAACTTCAAAATATTAAGCTAATTTAATTATTTTAACTTCACAAAAAAATTAAAAATTTCATTAAAAAAAACATTGCAAAGACAAACAAAAAAACACAAACTTGAAAACCCCTTAAAAACAAACATCTTAGAAAGAAAAAAATAGAAGATTAATGAGACACCTTGAAAAATGGTTAAATAACCAATGTTAAAAAAAAATGTGCATACTTAGGACATAAGAAAATTAAAAGTGTCAAAAATATGCCATAAAAAAAAGGTTGATGTTGCATCAATGATTTTCAAAATTCGCATGAAAATCACCAACATTTTAAAGAATTCCCCCCCTTAATACATAAAGAATTTGTCCATCTTAATACATAAGAAGATTTAAAGTGTAAAAAGTAAACTCCTTCCACCCACAACACCACCCCCCCCCCCCCCCCCCAAAAAAAAAGGGGTTGATGTTGCATCAACATTTTTTAAAATCACCAATGTTTAAAAAAATCTCCACAATTAATACATAAGAAATTTTAAAGTGTTAAAAATATGCCCCAAAAGAAGTTGATGCTTCATCAACACTTTTCAAAATCAGAATGGAAATCATGATTTTTTGCAACCTCCTAAAAGTGAGAACTCAGTACAATTCTCATTAAGTTGTTAACTTTGTTGAGCATACAAACTAGTTAGAACACAAATATGAGATGGGGAAAAGATCTTGAAATGCTAGGAAATGTTATCATTCAACCGATAACCTAAAGGAAACTTGATTCAAGATTAGTCATGAAATCAATTTTTGTGTCTCATATAGTTGTGAAACCAATTGTACAACAATATAGTGAATAACAGTAGAAATGAAAATATAGGAAGAATTTAAATTGCTTTAGTAGGTGCTACAATTACTAAAAAATGCATAAATAACTTATAATGAATAATTGTTCAAAGAACCTCCTACTTGACCATACAGAAAAACATTGAAAATGTAACCTCCAGAATTGCTAAAGTTAGAAATTAAACAAATGCTAAACATAACAATAACAAAAGTATAGGAGGACACTGAAGCTCCTAGGGTGGGCCTAACACAAGGATGCCCATAGTCATTAAAGAACGAAGCTAGGAGATCAAACAAAACACTACTTCCATTAACTGAAAAAATGTTCTTACATGACAAGACTAGAAAACTTGCGTGAGAATACAAAAAAACGTAATCTCTCTTTCTACTTCTTCCTTTTCTCCCTATTTCCCACTAGGCTAACTTGAGCTTATTATTTATACAAGAAGTGGGGAATAGCCTCCTTGAGTGGAGGGTTGCAATTCCCTCCAAAAAGTCCTAGAAAAGGGTTGTTCCTGGTCCACCTCATAGCAATAGGAGGGGGCATTAAATGCCCAAGCCAATTGTGTTTAGGCCTTCCTACTGCAAGGAACAAGTCCCACCAATGTTGGATCTATTGGAAGATGCTCGACATCTCTCTAAATATTGCATAATAAACATGTTAAGGCACATAAAATATGAAAGGCACATTGAAACCTTCTAAGAACCAATTTAGCTAGGGAAATATATCATTAAGTGTAAAAACTACACACGAGGCTTCACCCAATGAACCTTTGACATCCATACTAAACAATACGCTTAATTAGATCATATATTGGAAAATACCTCTAAAAATCACACTATTTAACTCCCTACCAATTCGAACCCAATACACATTCCCAATTTTAAAAATCCCTACCATCACTAGACATTATATGTATCATTTTTTTCGTTAACATTTTTTATACCCCTTCATATTTTTTTATTAACTTTGAGGTTCGTTTTTTATACCTGGAAATATAAAAACCCTTTACCCCCTATATATCCCCCAATATTTTATGTCATTTTCCCTTAATATATCCCCCAATATGAACCCATGTGGTATGGTACTGCTCCCCTAGTGAAGTCCTCGTGAAACTGCACTAAAACATAGTTTTATGTGCTTAGGAGTTGATTTATGAACCTTATAATTTACCTATTTTAGAGGCCCATGAATGAAAAATTTGTAAAAGGTTTGAGTAATATAGTTTAATATATACTAATTATCAAATATATGTTTATTGGATAGTATGATGTTTAATAGTTATATCATTGTTGAATTGGATAATTTGTTGAAGCTATTGCACACCTACTTTGAACACGAGGATACATTGATGTCCAAAACGAAACAAAACGAAAATGAAAACTTAACATTGTTGATGGGATTTGAAAATGACCCATAGGAATAATAATGTGATTCAGAAACTTGGAATTTATTATTGATATGAGTGATTGAAACTATATAATATGGATTCATGGTGATTATTTATGCATATTTAAAGATTATTTGATTTACTTGTTGTCTTTTGAACATGCGTATAATGATAATGAAAGAATTAATATGGACATTAGGACAAGGTCATGAGAAGTGAAGTGACATACAATCACATAATATGGTAAATTAACCAAGGTAACATGAGGAAGGAAAGAAGAGAATAGGTGAGAAGTGGAGGCATAATAAGTGATCAAATTGAAAGAACAATAATATAGTAAGGATAATAATATTCCCCATCACTAATAGTAAGTATATATGTGATTATTGCGGGATTCAACTTATAATGCGGTAAGCTTTAAAAATTAAGCATGGTTATGTATATGTATATATATGTAAGGTCTATTCATTGTTGTCATAGTTTATCTATATGTTTTATTTAACTGATGGCATAAGGCTAGATTAATATTATACTTTTCTCTGCTGTAATGAAAAAAAATGCTTTATTAATAAGGTTTCTTTATGGGTTTTGCACATTTCTAATTTTTAAAATTAAAATAATTAGTTTTTATTTAATTTTTAAAAATGTTGGATTCTAATAAAACTGTTATGTCAAAATTTATTTTAAATTTATGTTGATACATATGTTTATTATTATTTTTTTATAAAAATTATACATTTTCATCATGTGAAGGATCTTTAGAGATTTGATTGGTAATGAACTTAATGAGAAACACAAACTATTTCGAATTACATTTTTAACAGTATGAACTCCTCATCCATAATCCACGGAATATGAACATATTTTGTTTTTAGCAAGTAGCATAGTATATATTTTTTGAAATATATGTTAATATAGATAATTCAATAAAAGGTGAAGCAATTACAACCTCCTACTCAATAATATTCCAAATATTAGCATTAATACTGAGATATCATATAACAACCTTACTTAAATAAATGTTAATAGAGAAAACTCAAGAAAATGCAATTGGTAAAGCATATGTTGACTATAAAATATAATCACACATCCCTTTTTAAATCTTATTTCTTTTGGTAGAGCCTCTATCACCCCCTTTTAAAGTTATCTCCATAGGCTAGAGCCTTTATTAGAGTTGCAAGCTCATTCGATAAGTCTTACATATGTAGAATCCTTGTATTGTGTGAGGGAATCCTTTGGCACTTGTCACAAAATCATTTAGAAAATTAACATATATATATATAATATATTTTTTTTAGTACTTTTGTTGGTTTGCCATTAATTTGGAAGAATTTTCATAAGAGGATATTGCAATTCTTTGTAGGGAGACCCATTATATACATAAAAAAAAAAAATAGGCATCTAGCTTCAAAGGCATTAAGTCCCTAATTTTATCACAAGTGTAGTAGCATGTGGTTGGTGTGGACCTTTAGAGCCATGAAAAGAACACCAATACCTAATAAGAAAAACTTATGTTTGAACGTTAAGTACCACAAGCTCAAATTGAAATTATTAACTGTTGAAGCTATGAAATGTAGACTTGTCATGATCTACCATAACATGAATTGGTATCACTTAAAATGCAATTTTTGGTGTGACACATTGCATGCAACAATTTTTGTTTTGTTTTGTAGTGTATTGCACTACATATTTTTCATGTGATATCTTAAAGTTTCTCAAATTTCCACTTTTCATGAAGATTTATCTTTATCTCATTGCATGAAAGATTATCTTTATATAATACATCAAAATGACCCTTGATGTGATGTTTTTTAACTTTTTTAAAAACAACATGCATGAGATACATTCCATAGTATGTTGCACCAAACTTGTTTAAATTGTGATATACATAACATGGTTTTTCAAAATATGTCTCACTAATACTTAAACGAGTACTATTTTATTGTAGCACACCCTATTTGTCATTGACCATGGTATGTATCACTCTTCAATTGTTTTTAGTCACAATATATCAATTAAAAGTCCAAAGCAAAAATTCTTTTCCATTCCCTTTTTCATGGCATCCTTTCAATTTTAGCTTCCTTGTGACATGTTGCACTCAAAATATTTTCATGCAACATATATTTATTGCGAAAAAAAATTACATTTTAAAATTGGAAATGGTGAAGTATCAATCTTTATTACTACGACATAAATCAATTTAAGCAAATTTATCAACCAAATTACTTTTTTTAGGGGAGGGGGGCGGGGGGTTATTTTCCCATGTGTACAATGTTCTTCAATATCTTTAAAGGGCTAAAAGCCTGTTTATTCTAGTTGTAATCTATAGATAATCTTTGTAAGGTATATAAACTTTTCTAACTTTTAGTCAATTGTAATCTCTAAATAATTTAATTATCTATAATCATAATTTTATTAGTCAATTAATTTACTTAATTACAAAATCAAAATAATTCTTAAACCTCATTTAAATGATCTTGCAATAAACATTAAGGATTAGTTCAATTAGTTAACTCCCCATCTTTAAAGCACCTTTTTTAGGACATGGTTCAATTCTTTGGATCAAGGTTTGTGGTTGAATTGGAAGGAAATGATGTGAATGTAGTCAAACTAATAAAGAAAAACTCATCTTCAAATATTAAGAGAATTAATTAGATTAAGTCATCACAATCTTAAAGTTATTTAATTTGATATGACACTTCAAATAAGATTTTTTGAATTTATTTTATTATAGTATTATTATTATTTTTTTCAATTTGGTATTTTACATAATTAATATTACAATTGAGTTAACATTTTGTAGGATGGATTGTTACTTGAATAGAATAGAGAATATTAAGTGATTTGTAATGTTCCCTAATAATAATAAAAATAATAAATAATAAATATATATAATAAAATAAAAAATAAAATGAAAAACATAAAGAAAAGATAATAATAGTAAATAAATAATAAATGATGAAAAAATACAATAATAAATAATAAAATAGTAAATAACAATACTAAAGTTCTAAATAAATATATATAAAAGTAAACTATAAGAATAGTAAAAATAAGTAAAGTTAACAAAAAATTAATATAAAATAAGAAAGAGATAAAGTGAGAGAACTATAAAAATAGTAAAAATAAATTAAAAGAGAGTTAAACTAAGATAAATGTTAAATTAAGTAAAACTTAAAATAAAGAAATAAAAGTTGCATGTTGACACATGGAATGGGTGCATGCAGTTTCCTTTCTATTGTTTGGTCTATTTAATAGACGATGAGGAAGATGAGATTCATAACTCCATCATCCATTCCCTTGGAAGAAAAATGTTGTGAGACAAAAGATTCCTTGACAATAATACGTTGATTGAGGGCTCGGGGGTGGCAAGTTGTAGAAATATTATGTGCAACTGAGCCTATGGTTAGGTGGAGAGTCTCCAAAAGCGCAAGTAAGGGATATCGCCAATATAGGTAAGTTGTCTCTTTGCTCATATTTCTCCAAATTTTATGTTCAATAATTCAATAATTTGGTATTGATTATTAATCATATAAATTGATATATTTAATGCTTGTTTAATTTGAGGTTATTACATATGGTATCAAAGCTCATTACAACCGGTGAGGCCTATGAGTTCTCACACGCTTGTTTGGTTTTAGTTAAAAATCTATATGTAAATTGAATTCTTAATCTTATTACGATGCCTATTAGAAGTAAATTAATTAACTATAGAAATAACCAGATATATTGTTTATTTATAATAAAAATAATATTATTTATAATAAAATAATAATAATAATAATAATAAATTTAAAAACTAATAATAATACTATATTTATTAAATAAATAATATAATTGTTTTTATCTAGGTCAAATAATCATTTTATATGGTACTTTCGCACAAATATCTAGCTCTCGGCCACTCGGGTGCATGAGTTCCCAGTGTATTCGTGGACACTTTATTAACTAATCGATGTCTCATTACGAAATCTCATTATCATAATCCAACACCATATAACAATATGAGCTCTTCACCAAGTCCAATCCCTTTATTCCTTTGAATATATGTCATGTATTCTCATTTTTTATAATACATACCAAGTCTCAATCAAACAAACACGCAGCCCAGCACTCTAGTTTAGTGCCGAGCCACCGAAGGGAAACCTGCAAGGGTCTGTGAGGTTTTTGCACAACGCAGTCCAAGACCCAAACAATGGAGAGAGTGGTCGACAAAAAATATTCCCTCCCTTGTACATCTTGGCAGTTTTCTCATCGAGCTTTGGTAATTAGATTTGTGGGGCAATTGTCGAGTATGTGACAGGAATATCAAATTGCGAATCGAATTCACATTTGAGGAGATTTTGAATGTACCAGCACTTGCCATTCCAACGAGTTCCATTTGCGTTGGATGAGATCCTGAACCAGTCCATTATCATTGGCGTTGTTCATACCCATTTATTTGATGAGGGACTGGTATTCTTCCTTCAGCCATTGGCCCCAAGCAGCTCCATCCCTGGGGCCTGCCCTAGTTGATAACAGAGGTATCTTTTGAACAATAGATTTCGTGTTTGAATCCCATCCCTCCATTTTCTCAGTCTCTTGTTCCACAAGAGTTGTCTAGGCTTTCGACTAGAAATTTCTCTGCGTCTTTTGAATGTTGACCGAGAATATGAATATTTAAACGTTGTATCAAATAATATGAATATGATCTCCCCTCTGTTTGTGGGTTGAATGGTTGCACATTAATTATGTTGACATGTTTCTTGTAATTCTTCCTTGGTCCAATGGAATCCAAACTCAAATTCTAAATTTGTCTATAAAAGGTTGAACAGTGACAGGAACCACCCGTTTCCGACGCACTTACTCTTCGCATTATCGTTGTCAATTCTAGTATAATTTATCGCCCACCGAACGAGAAGAGTAATTGATAATTGTGATGGTCTCATAATTAAGAGATGGAAATTCGTTGGATGCATGGATTAAGGCATTATTTCGAGAGTGGCGATGAAGGTGGAGATCATGTAATTTCTCTGACATTTACAGAGCCTGTGAATCGATATTGAACGTGTCCTCGCTACCCTCTGAGGCACCGTTGTTTATTATGCCAAACCCAACCAAATCCAACGCCTACATGTATGTCTGTATATTCGATTGAACGATGTCTGTATATCTGACCTTGTGTTTAACGTCAACACGCTCTAACCAACGGATCTATTCCACCCTGAATTACCAGATGCAACGGTAGCAACGTCATTATCAAGATGAGCTGTGGAGAGAACTTGAAACCTCCATTCCGTGCAATGTCTCCCCCGGTATCTCATTAGTAACCATGGACTCAAGTATCAGAACCAACCGTGTTAACTCAAACACGGCAAGCTAGTGTTGGCCACGGTTATCAGCGTCATTTTCATGCTATTTTTCGTCACCCCCCAACTTAATTGGCCAAACTTATGCACACGTCAACAGTCATGCCATGTCTTCTTTCAGCCTCCACAAGCCAGATCTACAAACCACACTTAATTGCAGAAGATCTAAGTCTTCCCCTTAACCACCTATAACAAGTTCCATACTATCAGAGAAAGAAGAGTTAAACGGAGAGAAATATAAAAAAAAATAGTAAAATAGTTAATAAAAATAAAATAAAATAAGAAATATTTAAACTAAGCAAAATATTAAATTAGTAAAATTTAAAATAAAAAAATAAAAGTGGAATGTTGACATATGGAATGTGTGCATGTAGTTCTTTTTTTATTGTTTGACAAATTTAATATTGTTTGACAAATTTAATAGACGATGAAGAAGACGAGATTCATGATTCTATCATTCATTCTCTTGGGAGAAAAGAGTTGTGAGACAAAGGATTCCCTGTCAGTAGTGCGTTGATTGAGGGCTCGGTAGTGCTCAGTGGTAGAAAGATTATGTGCAACTGAGCTTACGGTTGGGTGGAGAGTCATCCCCAAAACCTTGTTGTGGTTAGCAGAATTCAATGAACATTCAACTCTAAAAAAGCAAGGGATATCGTCAATACAAGTAAGTCATCTCCTTGTTCATATTTCTCCAATTTTTATGTTCAATAGTTGAATAATTGGGTGTTGATTATTAATCATATGAATTGATAGGTTTAATGCTTGTTTAATTCGGGGTTGTTACATGATTAATTATTTTGAATCTTCCACTATATCAATTGTAGAGACCAAAAGTTGAGTAGAATAAGAAAGTTGAGGTGATTCTTATTGAGCATAAAAGCACTTTACAAATTAGTATAGAAAAAATATTATAGTGTGGTTAAATAAGTGTCAATATTTAAATGTTTGCTCAATTAAAAAAATGCACAATATGCATAACACATTAAAATAAATTTAAATAATGATGATTCCTAATTAATAAACAAATAATCTGGAATTATATATAATATAAATATATAATTTATTTTATTATATAAATTAAAAGAATGAATCATATTTAAACTACTATTATATTTGAGAATTTCATATTTAAATTTAATTAATTAACATATAAAAACTTAATACTTGTGATAAATGTTTCCCTTAGAAGTGCTCTCTATATAAAATGAATTCTATACATCTCAAATTAAAAATTTAAATTAGAAAAAATAATAACACACACACACACACACACACACACACACACACACATATATATATCCCAAGGGATCAAATTTTCTTGGATGGGAGATCGGTAGATTATGAATTAAAATGAATATATGTTGGTGAACAAATGTGATAGAAAAGGAGAAGAAAGACAAGATAGGCTACCATATGTCCTTGTCCAATAGTCCAAGTCACGACAAGGGGATTTGAATATGGGCCTTTCGAGTTTCAAAGATTTCACATTTCTGAGGGTGTTTCAAAGATTTCACATTTCTCAGGGTATCCAGTTGAGTTGCCCCTAAGACATTTAATTATCAATATTTATTTTAAGTGAATCACAGAGTTTCAAAGATTTCACATTTCTTAGGGTATCCAGTTGAGTTGCCCCCAAGGCATTTAATTATCAATATTTATTTTAAGTGAATCACAGAGATTTTATCGGCATAAAATAATCTAAAATATTCTTAGTAGTATACACAAATCAAAGACTAATATTTATTTCCAAAATAGTTATGTATTTTTTTTACTATCATTTAAATTGATTAATTAAAAAAATGTATATAAATACGTGTCATATGAAATGTATTATGGTTTTTTTGAACATGTGGTGTTTATAAGCGAGACCCATTATATTGTAAGAAAGCTTATTTATAGACTAAGAATCTCCATGATCAAGTGGGATTGAATCACAATGGTAAGAATCATGTTACATGTTTTTTTTCAAATGTATATATATTTCACTCTTATATTAATTATTTTTTATTGTCAATAATAATATTAAAGCTATAATTTAGTTAGATTTTATGGTTATTTTATTTTATTTTAGCAACTTGAGATGTATGATAAGTATTTTGATGTTGGTTATGTATTGTTATCTATCCTCATTTACCAGTCTGTTTATTTTATATGGTTGCACTCATAAAATATTAACATACCATCATTAAAAAAAGAAAATTGATTGTTTAAGTATTCTTTATTTATTATAATTATTTTTCACTCAATTTGATACATATTTACACTAAATTAAGTTGCAAAAACCATTTATAATATTTGAGTTTTATTTAAATATTAACTAAACAAAATATATTATTGGGTCAGAGGTTGTTCTATAGCCCCGTATATGAGGAGAATGTTATCGCCGTACGTTACATTAAAAATATTAAAAAAAGATGAGGGAGATGGTTGTCACATAACGTAACCTACATTAAAAAATAAATAATAATACGAAGGAATGTTGTCACGAATATATTATATATGATGAAGATATGGTGTAACGTTACTTTAAAAAAAATTAAAAATTAATAAAAATAAAAAAATGTGTTGGCTAATATTAACAAACTCAATTTTAAAAACAATATATATACAATTTAAAAAGAGATCAATTAGCTTATTCATTAAATAATAATGAAAATTAGGTAAAGGAAAGAGATGATTCAATTGGGCATACCATGTAATAATAACCAAGTAAATTTCTTGGTGTTTAGGTTGTCTGTAGTGTGATTTCTGTAATAATAATAACCAGTGAATTTATATTTTGTGGCGTAAGTTTTCGGTTGTGTGATTTCTGTAGTATTGTAGTAATAATAATAATAATAATAATAATAAGTGAAATTTCAGGTTTTGGTTGTAGGAAGGTAAACTCAATATAACGGAAGGTGCTCAATAAAATTAGTAGGAGTGAGGGGAAATATTGAGAAGAATGTAATATTTAGGGTGGTGTGTGACCTTAAATATTATGTAAAATTTAATAATATTACATTTTAATTAGTATTTCTCCCCACCCCTGGCCACTATTTATTATGTGGGGTGGTTATAAATATTGGGTAACATATAATATTGTAATATTATATTGTGTAATCAATATATTTGTAACAATTAATATAGATGTGTTTCGTCTATAAATTTAATTAATAAGTGGATAAAAACTTAATATTTACAATATGGCAAGATTTTAATCATGGATATTTAGCATGGATATTATTAACTTCTATGTAGGTGTTTTTACAATACCATGGGCCAATACCCACAAGAGAAAGATAGAGAGGGAGAGGAGGGAAGAAAATTATAATACCATGGGCTACTACCATGATTTATCAATACCATGGGTCATCTAGACTTTTGATTATTATGTTATGGATCTAGGATTTTAATTGTTACAATACCATGGGTTAATACCATGTCTTATCAATACCACATGCCCAAAAACAATAACTAATTTAAAAATAAAAAATATTTTACAAATATTTTATTTTAATTTAATTTAATAACATTTTTTAATTAAATCTAAGAGTGAAATGGTTATGAAGAAGCATCAAGGTTGTTCTATTTTTAACGCGCGTTTCGGAGCTCCCGTGACCTGCCCTTCTTCAGCCCCGCGGCTCTCAGCAGGCCTCCGCCTGGCAGCCCCTACTGCTGGGCTCTCCGTCCTTGCTCCTGGCTACCCCGCCTCGACTGCCTGCGATTTTGAGTCAGCTCTTGGCCCGTTATGGCCCCTTCAGAGGTGCCACCAGAGGAGGCCTTCCAGCAAGCGTTCTCCGACCTAGTTCGTTCTCTTCCGCCTCAGCGAAATCGTCCCTCAGTTACGAATTTTGTGAAAAAACTGGAAGGGCTGCAGGAAGTCTCTCTGCCTCCAACCTTGCCCCGTATGGCTGCGCTTGCCTTAGCTGAAAGAGGCATTATTGGACAATTTACAGGTCTCTGGCCCTCTCCAAAAATAGTGTAGAGGTGGGTGGAAAGGAACTGGTCACACAAAACTCAAGGGAAAATCTCTATCAGATTTTGTGGAAAAGGATATTTTACATTTCATTTTGAAACTAAGGAAGATAAGGATTTGATATTTCATAATGGACCTTATTTTATGGATTTCAGAGGGGTGTACCTCAATAAGTGGACTCCAGACTTTGATCCAGAGCTGGATATCCCTAGTGCTGTGCCTGTTTGGGTCCACCTTCCACACCTCCCCCTGCATCGCTGGGGAGATGAGTCAGTGCGTGCTATAGGGAATGCTGTAGGGAAATATATTAACTGGAGAGAACCTACAGACAACATGCAGGCCTATGCTTTCATTTGTGTTGAAGTTGATTTGGGGAAAGGCTTGCCAGAAGCCATCAAGCTAAAGGTGGATGACTGGACCCACATTCAGCAGCTTGATTATGAACATATTCTGTTCAAGTGTAAGGTATATCACGAATATGGCCAATTTGCAAATCGATGCTCTAAACTTCTTAATGTAGACAATTCTCCACAAGAAGAACAATGGGAAGCAATAAAAAAAAAAAAGACAACCCCTAAGTCCATCCCTTCTCATGAAACTGGCTCTACCCCTTGTCCCCTTCCCATTCCCCCTCCCAATCCCTCTCCCCCATCTTTGCCCCCC
>APFE030533190.1:98325-120549 GCA_000404065.3 Pinus taeda
CTGACCCCACCCCCGCCCCCTCAGAACCACTAGAAACAATTCCAAGGAGCATGGATCCATTCCTGATAAGAAAAAGAATCGTGGAAGAAAATCTACCAAACAACAAAGAGACGAAAATGCACAAAAAGACATAGCATTGGGTATTCAGAACCCTATAGAATCTTATATACAAGGGAAGATAAACAAGGATTCAATATATAAATATCTGGGAGGAAGAGAAACTCTTCACATTCCACTGAAATGATGAAAATTCTCTCTTGGAACAGCAGGGGATTGGGGCACCCCACCAAAACAAACGCCTTAAAAGATCTCTTAATCCAAGAAAGACCAGAGATAGTTCTACTTCAAGAAACAAAACTGGGACAGGCAGAGATGAATAGAATTATTGAGAAGCATAAGTTTTATAAAGGATGTGTGTGAGATTCCAGAGGGGCTTCAGGAGGAATCGCCACACTCTGGCTTCAAGACAATTGGAACAAGATAGCAGAAACAGTGGAACAACATTGGATAAAGATTACTTTGAAGAACAATATGAGTAGTTATCAGCTAATCATTTACAATGTTTACATTCTGAATCATTACAGAGATAAGGAAGCTTGTTGGAACTCACTCAGCAATAACATAGCAGAGGAAGAGAACGATAATATAATTCTAGGTGGCGACTTAAATCTTATCCTGCATGCTAATGAAAAACGAGGAGATATCTTTACTCCTGATCCATTTAGAAATCAGTTGGAGAATGTTATGCAACTTGCAGATCTTGTCGATATTGTTCCAAAGAATCGCAAGTTTACCTGGAGCAACCGCAGGCTTGGAAAAAGCAATATAATGGAAAGGCTGGATTGAATATTGGTAAATGTGTCTCTTCTCTCCTCTTTTGCAGCTGTCCATGCTTCTATTCTCCCCTTCGTTGCTTCAAATCATTATCCCACTACCTTATCTCTTGAATCCCATCGTCCCCTGTGCCCAATCCCTTTTAAATACAGTCCTTTATGGAATCATATTTCAGCTGCCAAAATTCTAGTCCAGCAAACTTGGCGCTAGCATGTAGAAGGCTCACCAAGATACATATGGGAAAGCAAATTAAGAAATGTCAGGAACGCTCTCAAGAACTGGGCAAAATCCCAATACAAAGAACCGGAAGCAAAGAAGCTAGATGTGAAAGCTAAAATTGAAAATTTACACCATGCAATGGAAAACCAAGAGTACGTTCAAGGAAGGAAAAGCCAAGAAGAGGACCTCTACAGTCAACTATACAACATCAGAAGAGAAGAGGAAGAAAAATGGTGCATAAAATCAAGACAGGTTTGGCTGAAAAGTGGGGATAGGAATGCAACCTTTTTCCACAAGAAAGCAACTGTTAGACAAATTAGGGGCAACATAACAACTATTATAGACAACGCAGGTAACCAGCACAATGATCAAGCTTCCATTAAAAATGTGGCTACAACACATTTTAAAGAGCTCCTATCTGAAAAAGGGGAAGAAGAGAATTACATTGACTTCTTACAGCATTTTCCACATAAAATAACAACAGAAGCCAATGAAAGACTGACTGAAGAGATAAAGGAGGAAGAAATCTTGGGAGCAATCTGGGCCCTCCAGCCTGACAAAGCTCTCAGCCTGGATGGTTTCCCAATTTGTTTCTATAGGGAGTACTGGGAAACCATAAAAAAGGACCTCATCAAGTATTAAAAATGGATACAAAAGAAAAATAAAATGGGAGGCTTCACAAACTCAACCCATCTTGTACTCATTCCTAAAGAGAACCGCCCCTCTTCCTTTTCCCGCTTTCGACCTATATCCCTATGCAACTCTTCATATAAAAGTTTCACAAAAATCCTTGCCTCCCGACTCAAGCCTCTCTTGCCAAGCCTTATTTCTGAAAATCAAGGCGGCTTTATGGCCAACAGACAAATATCCGAATCCATCTTACTAGTCTAGGAAGCCATCCACTCAAGCCTCTCTAGAAAGGAAAAGGGCTTCATTCTGAAAACGCCTTTGACAGAGTCTGACACTCCTTTCTATTTGCTACTCTTCAAAAAATGGGCTTCTTTTCCCCCTTCATTAATCTCATAAGAACCTGCATTTCTGGACCTTGGATTGCCCCACTCATTAATGGAAGGCCCGACCCTGCTTTTTGATCTTCAAGAGGATTGAGGCAAGATTGTCCTCTCTCTCCCTACTTATTCATTTTAATGGCTGAACCTTTCAGCTGTGTCCTTGATCATAAGAGACAAGTAGGCCTCATCAACGGAATCAGCTTTGAAGATGGAGTTAAAAACATCAATCACTCCCAATTTGCTAATGATACCCCGCTGATAGGAGGAGCATCCGCAATAATTTCTCGTAGGTTCAAGCTCCTATTAGATAAGTTTATGAGATACTCTAGGGGAATGATAAACCATCTCAAAAGTTGCATTTACGATTGGAATTCTTCAACCCAAACGCTCCAAAACATATCCAACGTCTTTCGGGTGCCGTGCAAGTTAAATTGGGACCACTTTAGTTACTTGGGAATGCCAGTGAGCATGGGTCGTGCTAGAGCTGAAATCTGGGACAAAATGCTTGATAAATTGAAAAAGAAAGTCCACAACTGGGGATCCTTCGGGCTCAACCCAGCTGGCCGTATGGTGCTCTTAAAATCAGGCCTATCTTCGCTTCCTTTATATCAGTTCTCCTTAGCTCAGGCGCCAACCTCTTTTCATCACAAAATGGAAAGTATTCTTAGACATTTATTATGGTAGGGTGGAAAAAATGATAAGAAAAAATACAACCTGGTTAGTTGGAAACAAGTTATCCAAAGCCAGGAAAAAAGCGGGCTTGGAATCAGATCTCCATTGTTCACTAACTTAGCCTTTGGTGGCAAGCTTATTTGGAGATTGTTAGAGGAGCAGCAAGCTTGGTGGAAAAGAGTCATCGAGGTCAAATACCTTAACAGTCCAAGGCAACAACTGGTAGCTAGTGAAATACTCGTAAGGAGTAGCACAAGTATTTGGAAACTCTACAAAAAAGCTATCTCTTTTATGGCACAAAATGTTTCAATGGTTCCCAAAGGTGGTAGCAAAATCAGCATTGGAAACAATAAGATAATGGGAAATAAAGCCATCAACAGCTTCCCAGGTATGGAACCAATCATCCTCTATTTCCAAAGCAAGGGATTATATCACTTAAATCAAATTTCACATTGGGATATAGATTCGCAGGCGCGGAAGGGCTGGAGCTTCCCTCCCATCCTTGTTCATCTCAAAGAATCCTTTAATAATTTCCAGAATCATCTCCATAACATCGCACCTATATCTAAAAATGGTATCAACGATTTCCAATGGGACCCTACAGGTTCAAGCTACTTAATTCAGGCAGGTTACAATTATTTGTGCAACAGGGATCACCCCACTTCTCCATGGACATATTGGAAAGCAACCTGGAAAGTTGAAGCTATCCCCAAAGTTAAATTCTTCATGTGGACCTTTTTAAAAGGGAAGACTCTCACCTCAGAAAGAAAGGCATCATGGGTCCCTTCGGATGCCCGAATTGTCATGAAGCTGAAGAGACCATGCAACATCTCTTCATTTCATGTCCTTTCGCCATCTCCTATTGGAAAGGCATAGCCTCCTTTGAACTATTCACCTGGAATTCACATCAGTCCATTGGCGAAGCCTTAAGCATTTGGAAGAAAAGTTATTCCCGACAAAACAAGAAAAATAGCATTGTCAAGAGGGTTTGGGATGCCTTCCCATACGCACTCTTATGGAAAATATGGATTGCAAGAAACCGCAAGGTTTTCAAGGACCAGGAGACTATAACCAAACATCTTTGTAGTAAAGCCAAAAGTCTGGCAATAGAAACCATAGCTGCCAAGAATCTAAAGAAAATCGACATGGCCAGCTTCTGTAACGAAGAGAGGGACTTCATCAGAAATCTGATAGACAAGTGCAGCATCCTCTCTCCAGCAGTCAACTACAATAGCTCTTCTAACACCCTCGGTCATAACTGGAAAATAAGATTAAAGAAGGGTGAATTCACTGAATGGCTCTACAACAACAACACTCATATCATATTCTTCGATGGTGCCTGCAAGTCTAATCCGGGGGATGCGGAAGTAGGGGGAATCATCTATACGCCCAAAGGAGACCCCCTTATCTCTTTTGAGTGGGGACTGGGAAATCTTTCCAACAACAGAACAACGGCCCTGGCTCTCTATCAAAGCTTACTCTAGCTTCAAATCCATGAAATCAAGAAAGCTTGGATTTTTGGGGACTCTGCTATTATCATTAGTCACATGAACAACAAGAGAAAGCTTTTAAATATCCATATACAACAAATCATCAACAAATGTCAAAGCATGATCAGTCAAACTTGGGAGATAAATTTTTTCCGTGTCCTCCGCACTTTAAACCGAGAAGTTTGTTTTTTGTAATAACAAAGAATCCTTGCATTATCTCCCCTGATCTCTTTCTTGACTAATGACAAATTGTTTGAGGTTGACACCTGATCGAACTTATAAGGCGCTCTCTGTCCAAATCTACTGCAATCCTGATATGGTATTCTTTCTGCTGCCAAATGTCTTGTCTCCCATTCCTTTTGACACCACATTCTCATCGATTTTTGTTCTCTCAAGTGAAATACGCGATGCCTTCTCCTCCCACTGCGTGACTCTGTCCCTTATTCCTTCTAGTTCGCTGGCTTTAAAGGCTTGGACACCCCGCCTCTCCTTCAAGGTGTTGTCCATAGCTGCCGCGTTCTATTCTACCGCCTTTCAGTTATTTCTACCTTCCTCCTCTGGATCACCCTATCACTGCTGCTGCTCTCATATTCAAGATTCCATGGAAAAATATATGATGGAGAACCTTAATGATCCAAGCGCCAGCTGCTCCAGCTTCAAAATTGCTGATCAAGAATGCAAGCCAGAGGATTCTTCTGCGTGGAAGATCAGTCATTTAAATACAGATTAGGATGCTTTGTAAAGCTTGTCTTCTTCTCTTCCAATTTGTTTGAATTTATTCTTGTACCAGTCTTCCTCATGTTAAAAAACACCGGAAAATAGCAGATTGTGGCAATGTAGTCAAAGTGCAAGCTCTTCCTTCGAGCTCCAAACCTGTACTTCTGGAGCTTTGCCTCCTATAATTTTTTTGAATTATAAACAACAACCGATTTTGTGAAAAAGAAAAAAGAGCGAAATGGTTATGGTTATAATTAATTTTGAGGTATATCTAAACCCTCCATCCTGACTACTACTAACAATATTTTCATAGAGATTAAATGGAGGTTTTAATAAATTAAAAAATGAGAATACTCTTATATATATATGTGTATGTGTGTGAAATTTATATAATATAAATAATATTATAATGAACTATTATAGATGCATCTTAACCAAGGATCCAAGGATCCAAGCGAAGTGAGAAAGAAAAGTGATTAACAATGATAGAGGAAATATAGTGCGTGATTCTTTTAATTTTTTTATTATTGTGGTTTATTTAACATGATTGATCCAAAAAAAAGGTTTAATATTTTACATCCAATTATGTTTTTTTATTAATTTAGATACTTTCTTAAATACAATACAATGAAATGATATTTCAGAAAGAGAGTGAGATGGAAGGGGGAACAGAGTGCGCGAGAGATACATAGAGGTGAAAGACACAGTAAGAGAGAGAAAGGAAAAGAGTGGGGAGGGGAGAGAGGGAAGAAGAGAGATGGATTTGGAGGGGGAAAGAGAGGGAGTGACAAAGGAGAGATGAATATGGAATGAGGGAGAGGGGAGACGAGGGAAGATAGAGAAAAGGAGAGGATAAAGATAGGGAAAGAAGGGGAAGAGAGAGACAGGGAGACATAGATATGGAGGGGGGAGAGGGGGAGAAGGAGAAGGAGAGAGGGGGGGGAGATTGTGATAGAGTTGGAGGGTGGAGAGAGAGTGTGTGTATGATGGGGGGAGAGAGGAGGGAGGTGGGAGAGAAGGGGAGAGAGAGGAAGGAAAAAGATGAGGACTTGAGAGAGAGGAGAGAGGGGGGGGAGAAAGAGATGGAGTTGGAAGGGGAAGAAAGACATCAAGAGAAAGGTGGAGAGGGAGTGGCAAGGGAGAGAGAGAGATAGAGTTTGTATGTTTTTGGGGTGAGAAGGAGAGACAATGGGAGATAGAGGTATAGATGGGGCAGGGGAGGGAGTAGAAGAGAGAGGAAAATAGAGGGAGGGAGGAAGAGGGATAGATGGGAGATAGAGATGTAGATGGAGAGAGAGGGAGAGAAGAGATAGGGAGGGAAAGGAAGAGGGAGAGATATATGGATAGATAGATAGATATGGGGAGAGAGAGACAGAGCATGAAATATGTTTAGGGGGTTGAGATAGAGAGACAAATAAGGAGAGATGGTGGGAGGTATAAACATAGATGGCAGGGGGAGAGAGGAAACAAGGGAAAGATAGAGAAAGTTAGGGAGAGGCGGATAGAGTGAGAGGGGGGAGAGAGGGAGGCGAAGAGAGAGAAGGAGAGGGGGAGGTAGATAGACATAGAATGGAAGGTAGAGAGAGAGGGAAGAGGAAAGAGTCTCACAGAGACAAATACAAACATAGAAGCTAGATCTAGAAAGTCATGGATATTTTAGATTTTCAGTAGAATAAATGTATTGATTTCAATGTAGTTGATTTATAATCCTATTTGATCACATGCATTGATTTCGATGTAGATATAGATTTATAATTATATTTAATACCTTACACTAGATGCATTGATTTCAATGTCGATGTTGATTTCTACTCCTATTTGATCGCTTGCACATGATGCATTGGTTTCAGTGTAGATATTGATTTCTTGCACTATATGAATTGATTTTAGTGTAGACATTGATTTCTAATCATATTTAAACCTTACACTAGATGCATTGATTTCAGCGTAGATGTTGATTTCTACTCATATTTGATTGTTTGCATTAGATGCATTGATTTCAGTGTCGATGTTGATTTCTACTCCTATTTGATTGCTTGCAGAGGATGCATTAGTTTCAGTGTAGATATGGATTTATAATCCTATTTGATCGTTTGCACTAGATGCATTGATTTCAGTGTATATGTCGATTTCTAATCATATTTAATACTTTACACTAGATGCATTGATTTAAGTGTAGATGTTGATTTCTGCTCATTTGATTTCTTGCATTAGATGCATAAATTTTAGTGTAGATAATGATTTCTAATCCTATTTGATTTCTTGCACTAGATGCATTGATTTCAATATAGATGTTGATTTCTAATCCTATTTGATTGTTTACACTAGATGCATTGATTTCAATATAGATGTTGATTTCTGACCTTATTCGATAGTTTTCACCAGATGCATTGATTTTAGTGTAGATGTTGATTTTTGAATTGATGCAACAAGATGTATGATGTACATTAATTTCAAAGTATTTAGATTAATAGTGTGCATTAATTTCAGTTTAATTACATCTCTACCTCCATCTATATCTCTATCTCCCATTGTCTCTCCTTCTCTATCTCTTTATCTCAGCCCCTAAACATACACTTTCTCTCTCTATATCTATCTATCTCTATCTCCATCTCTCCCTTCCCCCTCCCTCTCTCTCTTCCCCTTCTCTCTCTCTCTAACATTTCTCTCTCCATATATATATATATATATATGTAGCTTCCTCCCTCCTTGTCTTTGCCTCTCTCTTCTTCCCTCTCCCTGCCCCATCTATATCTCTATCTCCCCTTGTCTCTCCTTCTCACCCCCAAAACACACACACACACTCTCTCAATGTAAGAAAATTTTAAATTAAATTTACCAAATTAATCTTAGATATATTTAGCATATTTAAAATGATCAAAATAATTAGATATTCAACAAATTTTGTATGACTACACATGACTGAAACCAACCTAGATCCATCTTAACACCGGATCTATCAAGCGCACAGAGGGATCAAATCTCTTGAGGTGCAAACCTTTCCTCAAGTTAGGTTATCTTAACATCGGATCTATCAAGCGCCGAGAGGGATCAAATATCTCGAGGTGCAAACCTTTCCTCAAGTTAGGTTTGCACCTCGAGATTTGATCCCTCTCAGCGCTTGATAGATCTGGTGTTAAGATGGATCTAGGCTGGTATAATACTAAGATATAAATTAATTGTTTTGCAACTATTTATTTTTTTAAAGTAAATAAAAAATTATATACATTTCATATTGAAATAATTATTTTATTTTTTTATATTTAATTCGGTAAATAATATATATTAATGAAAAATAATCAAAAATTAATATATATATATATATATATATATACCAGTCTAGATGGATATTAACTCGATCTACAATGTAAAATATTAAAGATTACAACATCTCTACCATATTGGGATCAAATGTTTACATAGGAGTTAAGATTACTTATGAACCTCACATATAAAGAATTTTTTTAACAAAAAGTGAGGGAAATCTTAGATAAAATATAATATTACAATATTATGTTACCCAATATTTATTACCACCTCCATCCAATAAAAAGTGGCAAGGAGTGGGGGCAAATACTAATTAAAGTGTATTATTATTACATTTTAATAATGCATAGTAAAAAGTGGATGGAGGTAAGCAAAAATATTAGATAAAATGCAATAAGTACATTTTTCCTAATATTTCCCCCACCTCCAATCATAAATGTCATCATTTTCTACAGCTAATTATGTATCTAAATATAACATCAAACTAAGATGAACCTATGCTAGTTTAATTCTTCCCTTAAATAAGTTATATTTCACAAGAATACCATGGTTCAATACCTTTAATTCTTAAAACCATAGATCAATACCACCAATCATATATTAATTTTTTAATATAACATTCCCTGACCACATCTCTCATATACTAAGTTGTAGAAAACCTCTAAATACAAAAAAATAATCCATATTTTGATTTATATAATATTATTTACTTTATTATAAAATAACTACAGTTTATCACAATAATTTGCAAATCATTTTTCATAACTAACCTTCCGTGCTAAGCTTCAAATGTATAAAAACATACATTAGCGAATTTAAATTAAGATATTACAATGTACAATCCTATAAACAAGTGACTTTTCAAGAGTTATTAAGCTTTGTTTGGGAATGAATCTGAGTAGGGTAAGCATTTCAATTTAAGGTAGCTATCACATTTGAATTATTATTTTTTAAATAATTTTAAGAAAAGTATTTAACATCCACAGAATTTGCTCATGAAATTCTCTTTGAACTCTGCCTGCGAAGAAACCAGTCAACCAACCGTATCAAACCCGAGTACCTTTACCTTTGCCTTTGCTCGTCATTTTCCATGCATGAATTACAGTTATCACAAGGACACCTATTTTTTTTAATGTTTCTTATGGTACATTAGCTAAAACATTTGTTAATCAAGTACGCATACTTCTGTTTCCTATGACACCATAACAATTTGTGTTCCTCTTTTCTGTACATGAGTTGTACTTTGTCATAAGACACCTCAACATTATTATCTTATCTTTTGTTTCTTGTCCTTTGAATGCTATACAAGTTATCTAGCTCTAAACAGATGTATGAACAAGCCCATATACATAGAGGGTAACTTTATGTGGGCGGTTATCTAGACTGATAGATTTTAGTCTGATTAACATCAGATATTATGAGGAAAATTAAAGTGAAAATATTATACGAGACTCAGTCCTGGACAACTTAAACAGATAAGTAAAGAATTGTTTGTATAAAGTATTCAATGGATCTAAGAACATTAGCTAGGAGATTGGCTAAATTTTTAGAGATATGTTTGTAAATTATTGTGTAAGAATTTAGGCAATGTTTCTTATTTCTTGAAGTATGTCATTAGGGTTTTTAGTATTTTATTTTGAAATAATTCTTCAAGAGAATAATAGAAAACTGAGGGGAAAACCATTATTACATTCACAGAAAGAAACTATATTAAGAATATCAGGAGATTTAGCGAAGAAACTTGAAGGATAAGAAAATTTGGAAAAAGATAAGAATTTCATGTAAACATGACTATTACAATATCCGATAGGGTAAAATTCCCTATATTGTATTTTATCTAACTCAGGAAAAACATTTAAAATAATCTATTAACCGAAATAACTTCAAACAATGATAAATAAAATAAACAGGTATACTTAAAGATCAATAGATACTAAACTGTCCACGATTCTATACCATAAATCTTTACATGCATTAAAACCATAGTATACAAATATACAAATTAAGCATTGACTTCTAGAAATTTTCAATAAAAAAAGAAGATTACAGTCTTAGCTAGATATCAAATATTGTAGCATTTCGAGCTTCTAAAGAAAGCACTAAAGCATTTTATTTTAGGTAAAAATATACTGAGATTTTACCGAGCTAGTACTAATTCAATGCAAAACAAATTATACATTTTGAGCCGCATTATAACTATGTATTGAACGAAGTGTAAACCAAACACTTTGAAGAAATTGAGGAAGGATAACCCTCAGATTCCAAACTCTGTGTTTGAATAAAACTGGGAAAACAACCGAAACTCAACAATTAAATTATGAAACCCTCATCTCATTAAAACTCCAGTCCTACATTTTAAATGTTCCAATTGTCAATATAATATTAGGGATGGAAACTTGAAACTCCTTGCTAAAAACCTTCAACATTTGGCCGAAGTCGTAGGCCTCTTTTTTTTAAAAGGACCTCAAATAAAACTTATGGAAACAAACACAAAACAAACTATCAGAGGAACCATGACTCCAACAGTCTCGAAAGACCCATCTAGAACTTTCATCACTGTCTTTTAGACTTGGTGGCCTGACCATAAAAACCCTACCCTAGAAAGATTTGAAGAGAATTGTAATAACCGGAGCTGGTTGCGGACGATGACGTTAGAAGGAGGGTTTGCCACAATGCCAAGTTGAATCTTTCGTCCCAAGAACTAGACCTTACACCATAACAAATAATTTGTATTAAAACATGCAAAAGAAAATAGAAACTGTAAAAAATGCCCTAAACCCTGATAAACAAAGATGACTATGAAGAAAAGAGGACCTGAAAGCTTACCTTTAGAGGAATATTGCAGACCCTACCTCCGCAGAATGAGTTCCAGAGTGTTGAAGCAGTTTCGGGTTCATCATGGTATTCCAAAATGTCGGAATGTAGTGTGAATAGTCCAGTGAACCCAGATTGCAGGTGAAGAGAAACACCAAAGGACAGAGCAGAGCCATAACCCCTCGACAATTCCATAGTGAAATAATGTCATATTGAAACCACATTGTTAAGAAATGAAGGATCGATAACCTTAGGACCATTTGATCCAGCGGGCCATGGTGAATTGTCAATGGAGGAGCCTGATCCCGAGGGTTAGGTTGGATAAGGATAGATGGATCACCTTCAGGCAACCACCAGGACCTGGACAACCAAAGCACTAAATACACGTGTTTCTTGAGTGAGGTTTGAGGTTATGACCTATAAACATTTAGTGCATAGGCCAGCAATGTACCTGTATGTTTAATACACATGGATGTAAAGATTGTAAATTCAATGCCACATACAACCAAATCCCGCCACAATCATTATACAAATAACAAATAGCATTTGAAGTCCAAACCATTGTTTTCATATAAATTTGGTAATGGAATTTAACAAGGTTGTATATAAGTTTCACATGATGGTTAATTGTTGGTTGTGCCTCGTCTAACATATAAATGTAATTTGGGGTGACTTAAGTTAATATATATATATTATATATATTATTATATATATATATATAATATATATATTTATATATATAATTAATGTTTAATAGTTGGATGTGTTACATATGGTATCACAGTGCTCAGGTTCCAAAATTGAGGCCTTTGGAATAAGGAATAACAAAATTGTGTTGTGCACATAGGAGACAACAGATAGTCAGCATGAGAGGAGATGGAAATCTACCACAGGGTTCCATATTGGGAACAGGGCCAACATCATTTCAGGAAGGCAATCCTAAGGTTTGGGTGCAGCTGGGCGATGATACGCAAAATCCCAACGTAGATCTCTGGACAACTGTCAAAGAACTGAAAGGTGAGATAGCCCGACTCTGGGCAGACAACGAAATATTGATGTAGGACAAGAAAATATCCTAAAAATCCTGTCGGATAGAAAGAATCATCAGCCACTAGCCCCCAGTCCGGAGCACGACCACATGACTAGGGGACAAGAGTTCCCAACTGAAAATATGGAAATGGAAGGAGAAGAAGAAACCTAAGAGGAAGAATCAGGAAACGTGTCTGATCACAAGATGCAGAAGAAATAGAAGATTGAACTCCAAGGGGAGTTTCGTAAAATCAAGCCTCCCCTCTTTGATGGGGAGCAAGAAGAGGTTGCAGAAGCATGGTTAATTAATATGAACACGTATTTCCAGCTATACGAGTATGATTTAAGGCCTGTCTGGCCATTTTCTAGCTTCAAGGGAAAGTTACATTGTGGTGGGAGGAAGCAAAAACAGTCCATGGGGTCAATGACATAACTTGGGAGAAATTCAAGAAATTCTTTAAAGAGAAATATTTGACCGAGTGGTTTTATGATGAAAAATCAAAAGCGTTCCATGACCTTCGCTTGGGCCAAATGACCATGCATGAATTTATAACAAAATTTACACCATTATTGCGATACGTTCCTTATATTCGTGAAGACAAAGCTAAGGTACAACAGTTTGTCAGCAATCTTTCACTGTTCATGAAAGAATGACTGGAATTTAGCAATCCAAAAACCATTGATGAAGTCATTCGGAAAGCACGAATTTGTTATCAACAAAATAAACCAAAGGGAGATATGAGTAAAAGGTGGGTAGACAAGAAGGGAAATAAATTCATTCCTAGCCATAAGGGAAATAAGAGCACGGGCAACAAGGGAGTATATAAAGGTCAAGGTATCAGAATGTGAATAAACCCAGATTTAAGGTACCAGGTGAAGCTAGGACAAATGAACAAACTAGTAGAAATGAAACCGAATTAATTAATAGACCATATGTACAGTGTTGGGGATGCGGAGGTCTGCATTATGTCAAAAACTACCCTCAACGCAGGGGAGCAGATCAAATCTCACAAATTCAAGAGGCATCCACTGTGGGAGAAGTGGCAAGAAGCATCCCTAAGATCAACGCAACTCTTGAAGATCATCAGGTAGAGTTTTAACCAACTATGGTTGAATTTGAAGGTACTATTTTTGACAAGACCTACTCTATTTTAATAGATCCCGGGGCTACATTAGTCCCAGGGTAGTGGGACGATGTAAATTACAAGATGTTAAATTTAAAAACCCATGGTTAGTATAGCTAGCCATAAGGGAAAAAAGAAGAGTTTTGTCTAAAGTAAACAACTACCCCTTGAAATTAGATGGTCAACCTATCATAGTTGATTTAAATGTGTTACCCCTAGGGTCATACGATATTCTGATAGGTATGGACTGGTTAGAAAAGCATCGGTCCTTAATAAATTGTTAAGTAAAAACTATTAGCTATCGAGATGAAGTAGGAGAGAGACAGGAAATTCAAGGTGTTCATAAACCTCTGCAGTTAAGGCCAATAATAACCTCCCAATTAGCCAAATGCATTAGAAAAGGTTGTCAAGTTTATGCTATACAAGTAGGGTATTCTGACTCTAAAGATAAACCTGTATCACTAGAGAACATACCTGTGGTACAAAATTTTCCAGATGTGTTTCCTGAATAAATACGAGGCCTACCCCCTAAAAGAGACATAGATTTTACTATTGAGCTGATTCCGGGAGTTGCTCCAGTTTCCCGGGCACCATACCGAATGAGTATACCTGAGCTAACATAATTAAAAATGCAACTCCAAGAGTTACTTTATAAGAAGTATATCCATCCCAGTTGTGTCTCCTTGGGGAGCTCCGGTTTTATTTGTTAAAAAGAAGGATGGAACCTTCCGAATGTGCATGGATTACCGCTAGCTAAACAAGCCGACCATTAAAAACAAATACCGCCTTCCCTGGATAGATGAGATCTTTGACCAGGTGAAAGGTGCAACCGTATTCTCAAAGATTGATCTCCACTTTGGGTATCATTAAATCAGAATAAAAGAGGGAGATATTGCAAAAACTGCTTTCAGGACGCGTTATGGACATTATGAGTTCGCGGTCTTAAGATTTGGACTAACTAATGCCCCAACAACTTTCATGTGTCTCATGAACAACATATTTCATTAGTTCTTAGATAAATTTGTATTAATCTTTATTGATGACATACTAGTCTATTTTCGGAACGTGAAAGAACATAAGGAACGTCTTTGTATTGTTCTGCAAGTCCTACGAGAACACCAACTGTACACCAAGTACAGTAAATCTGATTTCTTCAAGGAGGAAATCCAATACTTGGGACATGTCATCACCAAGGACAGAATTGCCGTAGATCCAGAAAAGATAAGAACCATTATGAAATGGCCAATAACAAAGGATGTAGCCGACATAAGATCATTTATGGGCTTAACATGTTACTATTGGATATTTGTGGAGGGTTTCTCCTACGTAGCATATCCTATCACCTCTCTACAAAAGAAAGGCAAAGTTTTCAAATTGACCCCCGACTGTCAAAGGAGCTTTGATCAGCTCAAGCATCTTCTTACCACAACACCTATTCTAAGCATTGTTGATCCCAACAAAGAATATGTGGTTTGTACAGATGGTAGTAAGGAAGGAGTGGGTAGCATATTAATGCAAGAGGGCAGAGTGGTTGCCTATGAATCTAGGAAGATTAAAGAGTATGAATAAAAGTACTCAGCATACGTCTTGGAGCTAACTGCGGTCATTCATGCCTTAAAAATGTGGTGTCATTACCTATTAGGTAAGAAATTTTTGTTGATGACTGACCACCATAGTCTGATTAATTATTTCAAACAGTCAACTTTAAATGCCATGCAAGCTCGTTGGGCAGATTTCCTAAGTGAATTCGATTTTGAAATTAAACGTTTAAAAGGAAAGGAAAATTGGGTGGTAGATGATTTAGGCTGGAAGGTAAATTGTTTATATGAAATTTCTTTTAGTGAATCGTAAACTACATTTTTTGAGCAGATTTAAGAATCAACCATGCAAGATTCAACATATAAACATTTATGGCAACAAGCAAAAATTCCTATCAACCATGAAAAATAATTGGGTTAAGAAATAAATGCAGAAAATTTGTTGATTTATAGGAAAAGGATATATGTTCCTAACCAACAACCTCTTAAAAATCTCATTCTTGATGAATACCATAAGATCCCTTATGCAGGCCATCCCGGGTATCAGAAAATGATTTCTGCCCTGCGAAAGGAATTTTTCTGGCCTGGTATGAAGAAGGAAATGGCATAATATTTAGCCAAATGCTTGGAATGCGAGCAAGTGAAAGCTGAGCACCAACATCCAACAGGGTTACTTCACCGTCTACCTATCCCATAATGGAAATGGGAAACCATATCTATTGACTTTATTACCAGGTCAAGGAAGCAAAATGACTCCATCATGGTGGTGGTGGACAAATTGAGAAAATCTGCTCATTTCATCCCTGTTCAATTGACTTATAGAGCAGTCCAAATTGCTAATATTTTTATGTAGAACATTTTTAAACTGCACGGAATCCCTAAGATGATTATCTCCGACTGAGATGTAAAATTTACATCAGCCTTCTGGAAAGCCCTCTTTGAAGGATTGGGCACACAACTGCACTTCAGTACAACTTACCATCCGCAAACGGACGGGTAGACTGAAAGAGTGAATCAAGTTGTTAAAGACATGTTGCAAATGTATGTAATGTAACAACCCATAAAATGGGAAGATTATTTACACCTGGTGGAGTTTGCATATAACAATGAGTACCATGCATCCCTTCAGATGAGTCCCTTTGAGGTTTTATATGTATGCAAGTGAAGGACACCTTTAAGTTAGAGTGGACCAAAGGACAAGATGTTACTAGGGCCAGACATGTTGGAAGAAATGGAGTAAATGGTGAAAAAGGTACGGATTAATATAAAGGCTGCTCAGGACCAGCAGAAGAACTTTGTCGATTGGAAGAGGAGTTTCTGAGAATTCCAAGTAGGATATCATGTCTACATTTGAGTGTGAGCCAAGAAAAGCACCTTACAATGGGCCGGGTGTGCTAAACTAGCACTCCGATATTGCCGGCCGTTTCAAATCTTAGCTCAAATCGGACCAGTGGCTTATCAACTTGCCTTACCCAGTCATATTCGTGTACACAATGTCTTTCATGTTTCTCTACTTAAGAAATATGTGTATGACGCTAACCACATAATCCAATGGCAAAATATACAAATAAAGTATATATATATATACATATATATATATATATATTCTTAAAACATGAGGAAATCATTATAACAAAAACGATTCTTTAAGTTCCGTACAAAATATAACGTAATGAGGTAAGGCTCTTTAGATTGATATAAAATTTAGCACACTAAGAAAATGGTTGAAATGAGAGCGGCCCTAAATAACTGTGGTTATATTTTTTGCTCAATTATATGTTCTCTTCAAATACATAAAATGGTTCATATAACGATGACAAGTTGCATTCGGATGATATTAGGTATTAGGTATTTTTCAAAACACAAACTTATATTTTGATACAGAATTTTATATTTTTGATCCCAAAATTTATTAATGGTGGGAACTAATTGTAAATATGCCAAATATTAGTGCTAAGGTTAGGACCTTTTAAATTCTTCCTCATTTCCTTTTTCAAACTTTGAATTAGATTTGTTGTTTTGAAACCCTCAACTTAAACCAGTAGAGAGGGGTTTAGTTTCCCTTTTGTGAGGGGTTTAGTTTCTATTGCACTTCACAATCACACATGGTTCTGGGTATCCTTGAAAGAAAATGGTTGATATTGCTATAGTTTCGCTATAGCAAAATAAGTTACGGTGAAGTATATATCCTCATTACTAATAGTAAGTATATATTTGTGATTATTGCGAGATTCAACTTTAAAAAGTAAGCATGGTTAGCGCTCTCTATATATATATTCTAAGTTTTCTTAAAACCAGAATAGATATTTCCCAAGATATTTTAATGGTTTTCATTGTTGCCATAGTTTATATATATGTTTTGTTTAACCAATGCAATAAGATTGGATTGGTATTATACTTTTCTCTGTTGTAATGAAAAAGAATGCTTATTAATAAGGTTTCTTTTGGGGTTTGCACATTTTTATTTTTTAAAATAAAAATAATTGGTTCTAAATATTGGATTTTAATAAAAATGTTGATCAAAATTCATTTTAAATATATGTTAATATGGGTGATTTTATTGTTTATAAAAATTTATACATTTTCATCATGTGAATGATTTTTAGAGAGATGGTTAATAAAATAATAATGAACTTAATGATACACCCAAATTATTTCAAATAATATTTTTAACTGTATGAACTAATCCATTGAATATAGGCATATTTTGTTTTTAGCAAGTAACATAGTCTACAGTTTTTTGGTATATATGTTAATATAGCTAATCTGATAAAAGTTAAAACAATTACAACCTTGTGCTCAATAACATTCTAAATATTAGCATTAATACTGAGATAACATATAATAACTTTACTTAAATAAAAGTTAAAACAATTACAACCTCGTGCTCAATAATATTCCAAATATTAGCATTAATACTGAGATAACATATAATAACCTTACTTAAATAAAACTTAAATAAATGTCAATGGAGAAAATTCAAGAAAATGCAATTGGTAGAGCTATGTTGACTATAAAATACAATCACACATCCCTTCTTAAATCTCATTCCTTTTGGCTAGAGCCTCTATGAGTGTTGCAACCTCATCACACGTCCTTTTTTAAAGCTAATCTTTGTAGGCTAAACCCTTTATTAGTGTTGCATGCTCATTCAATAAGACTTACATTTGTAGAATCCTGGTATTGTGTGAGGGAATTCTTGACATCTGTTACAAAAGCATTTAGGAAATTAATATACATAACATATTTTTAGTACTTTTGTTGTTTTCTATTAATTATTAATTAATTTGGAAAAAAATCTATACAACTGTATAGCAATTCTATGTAGAAAGACCCATTATATGCATAAAAATACAAAAATAACTTAGGCATCTAACTTCAAAGGCATTAAGTCCCTAATTCTATCACAAGTGTGGTAACATGTGGCTAGTGCAGACCTTCTGAGCCATGAAAACAACACCAATAACTAATAAGAAAAACTTATGTTTGAACCCTAAGTACTACAAGCTCAAAATGAAATTATTAATTGTTGAAGCTATGAGAGACTTGTCATATGATCTACCATAAGATGAATTGGTATCCTTTAGAATGAAATTTTTGGTGTGACACATTGCATGCAACAATTTTTGTTTTGTTTTGTAGTGTATTTCACTACATATTTTTCATGTGATATCTTAAAGTTTCTCAAATTTCCACCTTTCATGACGATTTCTCTTTATCTCATTGCATGAAAGATTATATTTATATAATACATCAAAATGACCCTTGATGTGATGATTTTTAACCTTTTTGAAAACAAGATGCACGAGATACACTCCATAGAATGATGCACCAAACTTTGTTTAAATTGTGATATACATAAATATGGGTTTTCAAAATATGTCTCACTAATACTTAAACCAATACTGTTTTATTGTAGCACATCCAATTTGTCATTAGGCGTGGCATGTATCACTCTTCAATTTTTTTTAGTCACAATATATCAAGGGAAAGTCCAAAGAAAAAATTCTTTTTCATTCCCTTTTTCAGAGCATCTTTTGAATTTTAGCTTCCTTGTGACATGCTGCACTCAAAATATTTTCATGCAACATATATTTACTGGGAAAACAAATTGCATTTTAAAATTGGAAATGGTAAAGTATCCATATTTATTACTACAACATAAACCAATTTAAGCAAATTTATCAACCAAATTATTTTTCGGGGGTCATTTTGTCATGTGTACAATGTTCTTCAACATCTTTAAAGGGATACATGATTCTAATCTCTAAATAATTTATTTATCTATAATCATAATTTTATTAGTCAATTAATTTACTTAATTACAAATTCAAAATAATAATTAAACCTCATTTAAATGATCTTATAATAAACTTATATTTGCGTGATATCTAAGCTAGATGTTTGGTCTCTTCCATAGTTCTTTGCTGACATATATTCTTCATTGGGTAAATCCTAAATGATCTTCTTGGTGCGGCGTAGTGATCAAACTGATTCAAGATTCAAAATTCTCTACGGCGTTTTCGAAGCAAAATATCTGCTACTTAGAATGTTCCAGAAATACAAAATACTATAATCAATAATAAACTTTAGGAATTGTTTCAATTGGTTAACTCCCCATCTTTAAAGCACCATTTTTAAGCCACATTTCAATTCTCTGAATCAAGATTATGGCTGAATTGGAAAAAAATGATATAAATAGTCAAACTAATAGAAAAAAGAATCATCTTCAAATAATAAAAGAATTAATTAACCGAAGTCTTCCCATCCCAATCTTAAAGTTATTGAATTTGATATGAACATTAATAATTGGTATAATACTTCAACACAATAATTATTAAATTTTTAATTAGCTGAAGCTTTCCCATCTTAAAGTTATCGAATTTGATATGATACTTCAAAATAAGAATTATTAAAGCTAATTATTGTATTAAATTTATTTTTGGTTTTCAATTTGGATTTTACATAATATGACGTTAATATTTTTGTTGGATAGATTGTTAGTCGAATAGAGTAAAGAAGATGAGGTGATTAATTATTTTCACTATTCAACTATATTCATTGTAATAAAAAAGAAAAAGTTAAGTAGAATAAGAATATCCATTGTAATAGTAGAATAAGAAAGTTGAGGTGATTATTATTGAAAGTCATTTTATAAATTAGTATAGAAAAGATATTTGAGTGCAGTTAAATAAGTGTCAATATTTAAATGTTTGTTAAAAGAAATTGTATAGTATACATAATATATTGAAATAAATTTAAAGAAGGTTGTATAGTTAGTGTTTTTTGTCGCCTAGTTTAATTATTGTATTAATTAGTAGATTTGAACAAGAGTTAAATTCATTGATTTGTTTAAGTATGGTTAAAATGGAGTCAAAAACACTGAAAGAAGTGAGCCAATTACTCTTATTTAACTTAAATTTGAAATTTTTGCAAAAAATATGACTAAGCATTTTATAGTTTGCATATTAGAGACTAATATAATTTGCTAAGGTTCTTAAATTTTAAGATAAATTTTAATTCTTAAAATTGTTGGTTCTTAAATTTTAAGATAAATTTAAATTCTTAAAATTGCTGTTAATATATATTATCATTATACTATATTTATATATATATATAATATATATATATGAAAATAGATGGTAATTACGTTTCTCCAACTAATATTTTATATTAAAATTATTAAAAATATGGGAAAATGATATTATAAAATTGATTGTAATGGATGATTATTTATAAGAAAACTTAAATACATTAATTTCATATTTTCTTAAACACTTGTAAAGTTAAAAAATGTATATCAGGTTTTTATTATTTAAAAAACAAAATGTGAAAATACCTTATTTTATTAGACATAACACCATATAAAAGAAATAAATATATCTATTTTAAAACAATCATATTATGAATGTATTGTTAAATTTATTAATTTTTATTAAGTATAATTATTTTAATTGTACGTTTATTGATTAAGGTTTCAGTTACACTATTATATTTTGTGATATTTTTTAAATAAAAAAACATAATTAAAAAAACAAATAATGAAGCAGATTGCAGGGAGAGATTAAATTTCATTTATATGATGAAGCAAGAAAAGTAATGCGTGAATGGAGTAAATTGAGATATTTGATTAAACAAAAACACATTCACATACACAACGGAAACATTCAATTAATCACCTTCATCCTTATTACCATTCAACATAAATGCACAACGGATATTTTAATGGGAGGGGCAACAATTCTGGATAATAGAAGAACATGGGCAGCGTGCAAATCATACCAACAAATTGAACATCCCTTCTTACTTAGCAAGGAGATAATTTATCTAGACAAACTATTATTGGATAACTATTATCTAGGCTAAAATCTGTGTGAACTATTATTGGCATTGTATGAAACCCATGTAAAAAAGTATAGCCAACAGGTGGTGGTTCCATTGTGACCTGAAAAACTTTAACATGTAGAACATATGAAGTGGGATCCAAGAAAAGCAGAGATTAAATAATGTTTCGAAGAAAAAATTAGAGATTTTGCTAAAACAATAAAGAATTTCAATTCTAAAAAATTGAAATAGCAATACATGTACTTCAGATCTCCATGAAATTTTATTTTACGCTAACAATGGAAGACTAACCTTAAAAATTCATATGACCCAAAAATAACAAAGGCAGTCTTTGAGTCTACACTCGCGATCCTGGTGCTTGTTCCCACAATCAAAGCAGAGTATGTAATGAAATAATTATACCAACATATTGCTAATCAAAGAACTATGTTTGATAAGGAATTACGGTGGCACAATGACAAATAGATTTTGAACCAAGGGTTATGAATATTTGGAATGCATTAAACTCAACCATCAATCATTGTAAGGATCAATGGCAATCCAACGATAAAACTTGCTAACTGTTGTATGAGTGTCATAAGTGTTTAAACAGAGTGTGGCAGAGTTAATCTGGGTAGAAATGTGAAGTCCATCATAAGCGAACAAGTGCAGAGGGAGTCGTCGGATCATTTAGATTGACAGATATAAGTGGCGAAAGAAGAATGGTGGAGGAATAGACTGCGGGGGATAGGAGTGTACATATGTCTTAATCATGGTTGAACGGCCGCAATCGATATTAGCCATCAATCGCAAATTCAAACTTTTGGGTTACAGTCAACAATGGGGGTTGAGCTATTTAGTATCTGACGTGGTAGTTAAAGGGTTGCAGATTGTAGGATTTGATGGCCTTCGTTATCCAATGGATATCGGGCCATAAAGAGGTTGGGCTTTAACTTCAAAGCGGGCTTGAACTTTTATAAACTAAGGTTTATGAACCTTATTGGCTCCATGATGGCGGTTAAACATCGCGCAAGTGGTCCATGCGATATCGTTGTTGATCATCGGATCAAGTGTGCCCTGATCAAACGATGGAGGATTATTGTTCGGTTGTTGTTCAATTGCTATTCAGTTGTTGTTCAATTATTGTTCGGTTGTTGTTCAATTGCTATTCAGTTGTTGTTCAGTT
>APFE030533191.1:1937-19485 GCA_000404065.3 Pinus taeda
ATCCCAAAACCGGGACTACCAGCTTGATTTTTCATTATGTTCCTTTCAATGTTACAATACATATTTATACATGCCGAAGCATCCAATACAATGGACCGAAAACCATCGCGTCCAAAACCATGCACCAAAAACCTTCGCATCCAAAAAACATGTGCGAAAATCATGCACAAAACCATAAGTGGGTCCGCCCAACCTAACATAGGGTCCAAAACCAAAATTTTCCGGGGCGTTGCCCCAGACCCCATAAAGTGGGGTTACAGGTACCCCTCAAACCCCATGTTAACTATTTGGAAAGAATATAACACAACCCAACATTAAACTAGTACTATAATGCCCTGATGTGTGCATAGTATAACATGCACCAATGCTTGAATAATCGATAACATCAGATAAATGTTAAATTTTAAAAATTATTGGTGCTATATCCACCTGCAACACGAGTTCCCTTCTTATAGTAAAACACTCGGGTGCATACTTAGGAGCATTGTTATAGTTTTTAATTTTCAAAAGAATGTGTTGTTATATTCCAATGAAACATCGTTGTTTTTCATGTATTAAAATTCCCCGGTCCAACTTGCAAAGAACACCACTAGGTGGTTTTTAAAATGTAGTGTCATATTCCCATGGAGCACTAGTGATGTCAATTAATTAAAATGCCTCAGTGTGTCTTAACGAAAGCACCACTAGGTTTTTTATTTTTCTTAAATGGTGTTATCTTATTACGAAGCATCGATGTTGTTCATGTATTAAAACACTCTATGTGTCTTTGAAAGAGCACTGCTAGGCAGTTTTTAATTTTTAAAACATGTGGTGCTATAGTCTAATAAAGCATCAGTGCGATACATGTATTCAAATGCCCCAGTGCATCTCAACAAGAGCACAGCTATAGGATTTTTAATTAAAAAGAAAAAATTTATGCTCTTGGATATTTGATGCACCGATGCTTTTATAATAACGCATTGAAAGAGGTTTAAATAATAAAAAACCTATCGGTCGTAAATTTCATTTTTACCATCTACAATGTTGAAGAGATCTGAAGCACTAGTGTCACTCTTGCCTCATGCAAGCATCCTAACATCAGTTCTTCTCTTTCTCACCATCCTTATGTACCATGCTCAATGTGTGACTTTCTAATTTTCTCAAATGGCGATGAAATTTTTTTTCTCAATTACGTGTCAACAATGCCTCCCCGACAACCAAATTTCTAGGTAATGTTTATATTTATATATAATTTAATTTTTTAGCATATTAGAATTGTAAAATAGGTCAAAAAATTGATTGTTTAAAAATAAAATAAAAACTAAATGGTGCATTCAACAGCTTCGACTCGCATCGATAGTTGTGCACCCTATAAATTTATAGGGTGCACCACAGTTCGGTGCATGAACCTGACACACCATTATTTTTGTGATGAGTTTGTAAATGAAAACACAATGGGAAAAGCTATATGTTGTACGTTGATGCGTAAATTTTTAGGATACGTGCGCTGCGTTTATAATTACCAAATTCACTGAACACATAATATTAAAAAACATAGCTCGATGCATTCAATAACCTAAACGTTTTGTACCAATGCGAAAAGGTTATACACGTGCACTAGTGCACAAGTTTGAGACACCCACCAATGAAAATGTATATATGTGAACCAAAATCGGTGATTCATGCATATGTATCCACTGTCTCTTGTGCAGTTGTGTTTGATAGCACACCAGAGAGGGTGCATTACTCTTTTTTGGGTGCATCGGGGATTTTTTTTTCAATTGAAAGTTATGTTTCCATATTTATATATAGGTTTTTCATTTAATAAAAAAAATTATGTTTTACATAAGAGGTTGATGTATTTTACATGTTAACCATGTAGAAAATATGTCAACAAAGGGAGTAGCAGCAAGAACAGGAAAAAATGGAGGACATTTATAATGTGTTCCGACCATGGGAGGCCCGAGAGAGGGAGAGGGATTTATACCTTCACCCTATTAGCACAACAACCCAAGCGCACTTGAGGAATGTAGTCCTCCTTAAGTACTATGAGGAGACTACATCCCTGAAGGCACACTCTATCTTTTTGGCACATCTGATCCACTTGTGAAGTGTCCAAGAGCATGATTTTCGTGTCAGTCCTAAGACATGGTATAGGCCCTCTGAGGAGGACATATATTTTATCACTCTCCTATATAGGAGAGGGCAAGATTTTCCCGAGTTCCTTGATGTCCCCCATGGGGTTGTAGGAGAGAGTTATTTTGTCTAATCTCAGATATATGTTGGGGCTCATGTAGTCTGTTATGTAGATTTTCAGGTGCGTGGTGACAACTACGGGTTTCTTCTTTTGTTGCATAGGAGCTTAGGTGCCTCTCATTATTTTTTTCCCCTTGGAAAAATCGTAATTTCTATTACGTGAAAGAAAATTACATGTTGTATATGCATAATGCATATGTTGTAAGAGAGGCGGAGTGCATGTCGAAATAAAAGATAAACCAGTGTAGCAAAATTGGTGCTTTATATCCACGCAGGGAGGCCTAGATCTCTAATGAAGTTCAGAAAAATTAAAACAAAATTACTCTAGCATAGAGAGTGCACGACTGTTATATACACATCTATTAATTTAAAATCATGTATGAATATTTACAAATGGTAGCAAAAATAAACATATAACCAGGCTCCCTCTAATCCATGTAATCTGCTATGTCCATAAACGACTGATGGTAAAATTGGTAATGAGCGTCATCCTTCTGTTCCTGAATCATGCAAGTATCGAGAGGCCTGACTGCAGCTTCTTTGGATAATAGATCGGCAGTAAATTTTGTTCCCTGTAAATATGATGGCATACAAATGAGTCAAAATGAGTGATAAGTTGGTATGCCTCATCCAAGATCTGTCTCAGTGAATATGCAGTACAATTTTATGTTTTATTTATGCAATCACATGCAACTTTTGAGTTTCCAAACAATTGTAGATCTCTACAATGTTTTTCCAGAGCAAATTGTATGAGGAATTTACCTGTGATTAGTTTAGTGTAGTTGTTTATGCATCTTCCCAAACCCATTTGTATTTTAAAGTAGTGGGATTCAGTTAGGTACAAGATGGCACCTCCCCCACAGCTAGCCTCCTGTGCAGATCCATCAAAAAAATCCCAAGGAAGCAAGTGGTTAATGGATTTTGGAAAAATGGTACGGGGCTGAGGGATATCCTCATCATCAGGGATGATGTTATAATCAGTCATAATGTGAGAAGAAATGGAGGGCCAGTGAGGGGTAATATTCTGAAAGGTGAGTTTATTACAGGCTATCTAGATTGCCCAGTAGATAAGGAGGGGAAAATCTCTAGATTTAGATGGGTATTCCCTAGTCCACCGAGTAGAACAGGTCTCCTTGATAGTCAATCCCTCCCATCTGATCTAGGAGGAAAAGGTTGATAAGGTCGAGCTCTAGAGGTCCTTTGCAGCCTGGAAATCGAGAAAAATGTGATCCATAGATCCATTGTTGCACTTGCACAAGAGTCACCAAAATGGTCAATGTTGAGCTCGTTTAAGGAGGTTATCGCCAGTGGGGATCTTATTTTTTAGAATTGTCCACATGATAATTTAGGTCCTATGTGGTGCTTTGAGCTTCCACAAGTTTTTCCACCAGTGCTCGATGTCTTGAGCTCAGTGTGCCTCAGCTAATACAAGATAACCCTCCTTGGGAGAGTATTTTCCTGAATTTGCAAGAGCCCATATTATCTTGTCCTCCCCTTCAACAATTATAATGTGTGCTTATGTTAAGTTCGTTGTGTAGTCAACCCATTGTTGTTCCCACTTCTAAGGAATGTGCAGGATGCGAGCCGATTTCCAAGCTTGTTGAAACACAGTGGTATGATCAGGGTCAAAAATGTGACTAATGTGGGTAAATTCTGCTGCACTAAGATGGATTTTGGGCTCGATGGGTAGCCTATGGGCTTTCCCGCATCCAATCCAGGGATCCTCCCCTATACGCACAGTAGTGCTAGATTGTATTCTCCAAGTAAGGCTAGTTATAATGATTTCCAAAGCTTTCAACACTACCTTCCATATAACAAATATCCCCGTGGTGTATCTTAGAGGCTGTCTTAGCCAGTTCATCAAATTGAATGGTGCAATGTATTTTGAGGTGACCACCCTTGTCCACAAGCTACTTGAAGTGATGATATGCCAACCAAGCTTTGCTACTAGAGCTGAGGAAAATTCCTCCAACTTCTTGATGCCCCAACCTCCCCATTTCTTTGGTAGTGAGAGTGCTTCCCATTTGACCCAGGCAAAGATTCTTCCAGACTATTTTCCCTTCCAAAGAAACCTACAGCATAGGGTTTGTATCCTAAAGAGTATGCCCCTAGGTATCCATGCTAATGACATCTAGTATACTAGAGTAGCCTCCAGTACTTCTTTTATGAGGATTAATCTACCTACCCTAGATAAGTACTTGTGATACCAAATATTGAGTCTTTTTTCCAATTTGGCTATTAGCCATGTCCAGTCTGCTATTCTATATCACATGGGATTTAGCTTCTATCCCAAGTATCTAAGACCATCCTCCATTCTCATCAGGGTAAATTTGAATCTTTGGAGAGCATATTGAATCTCATATGGAAAGCATCCAGTTCCTTTCAATGTGGACTTGTTGCAGTTGACAATCATGCCAGTAGCAGATTCAACAAAGAGAAGGTATTCCTCATGATAGTCAAGTCCCCTATGCCTCCATTGAGGAATATCAAAACGTCATCCACAAATAATAAATGTGCCAGTATGCATCTATCAATGATTTTGATCACTTAGAGTCTGCCCTTGTTGTGTTCTTCTTTGATGAGTCTGATGAGCCCTTCCATGATGAGCAGGAAGAGTAGTGGAGATAGGGGGCATCCCTGTCTAAGGCCTCTTTCTAAATGAAAGAAAGGTGATGCCACTCCATTTACCAGAACACTGAAAGATATATTAGTAATACAGCTCATGATCCATTTGATAAATTCGAATGGAAACCCAAGTTTTGTTAGAAGCATTCTTATATACAGCCAGCTTAATTTGTCAAAAGCTTTTGAGAGATCAACCTTTAGTATCATACCTTTCATTTTCTTAGTTTGTAGAGAGTGCAACACCTCCTGTGTTGTTCCAACCGCGTCATGGATCTGTCGATCTTACAAGAAGGAAAATTGCTCAGGTGAGATATGGGTGGATAGGATGGGCCGCAGTCGATTGGCTATGATCTTACTATGATTTTATAGATACAGTTACATAATGAAATGGGCCAAAAGTCATCATACGAGGTCGTATTATCAGTATTGGGTATGAGGGCAATGAATGTAGAATTGAAAGCTGCATACATCTTTCCATTGATCTTGGAATCCTCGATGACCTTGAGGAGGTCTACATAAAGTGTCTCAAAGAAAGCCAAATAGAACTCCACCAACCAGTCATCTAGTCCTGAGCACTTGTCTCTCTTGAACCATTTGAGAGTGGCTTCAAGTTCTCCAAGAGTGACCTCCTTAGTCATATCTGATGCATCGTCCTGATCCACAAAACGGGGAAATAGTTATGCCACTTGAATGATTTGAGCAAGGGTGGCATTAGTGGGAGTTCTGTAAATCTGCTTAAACTATGATGATGCTAAGGATGTAAGGTGTGGGAAGGTGTTTACGGAGTTTCCATTCTCATTCATGAGCTGCCATATGGTGTTGATTGCTTTCCAACCATTTGAAAACTTGTGATAAAATTTCGTATTATCATCTCCCTCTAGCAACCAGATTGTCCTGCTTCGCAATCTCCACGATTCTTCTCTATCCTTTAATATTTTTCCTCTTTTAGCGTATAAGGATGTGAGGTTATCCTTATGTTCATTCGAGGTGAAGACTCCTCCCTGATTGTTTTCAAAGTCAGCAATCTTTGCTTCGGTATCCCTTAGGGTTTGGTCATCCTGTACTCTCTTATTATGTGCCCAAATTTTAGAGAGTCTCTTTAGCTCTTTTAGGTTATGAGAAAAACCCTCTACTCTATGACCCCCAATAGCAAGGGGATGGGCCTTCCAATAATCCATGACCATTCGAGCATAAGATGCATCCTTTAGCCAGGAAGAGCTGAATTTGAAAGGACCCTTAGGCTTATCAATCCCCCCTTTAATTTCAAAATGTATAGGTAGATGATCTGATAATCCTCCTAATCCCACCCATTATCTATAATTAAACCCCAAGTTTAGAAGGCATTCCTTAATAAGGAAGTGGTCTAGTCTTCTCGTAAGGTTGTCTACCCCAACTTTGTTATTCCTCCAAGTGGGTTGAAACTTTACTGAATGGATCTCCAACAAACTTGGGTTTCCAGGATGTTCTCAAAATAAGCTAATAGGGGATTAGACTGGGCACGATTTCCCCATGATTCAGAGAGGCCTATGGAGAAATTTAGATCCCCTCCCAGGATTAAGTGGTCCTTTTGTAGAAAATCAGAGCTCAAAAATTGATCCCAGAATTCAGGCCTATGATGGCAAGGCCCATACACATTAATAAGCCTGATCTCAATGCCCAGGGTGGCTGAGTAAATATTTTCCCCCATATTCCCAGAGCCTCCCCAGCTATTGCAAAGGTTGATGGATCGAGTGTTATATCTCGGAGCAATGCCACCCAATCGTCCATTTGCATCAAGTGCTAGAAAGGACCATCCTAGCAGCATCGATTCAAGCAGATGGGAGATGGATTTAGAAGTACCCAAGGTTTCTTGAAGAATAATTACATCGACTGATTCGGCATAGATTAGTGATCGAAGTGCTAATTTTTTATCGGGCCTAGCAAGCCCTCTGCAATTGAATAAGAACAACGTCATGGCGAGGGGTCGGCTAGTGAATTCAAAGCTCTAAGTGCCATGTGGATGGTGTTTTGTTTCCCTGATGCAATCTCCTCTCCGGCCTGCAGATTTTCTTTAGAGAGAGAGGAAGGACGTCCTTGAGGAAGTTTAGGAGGGATGGGGGTTGCATCTAGACCGATACCTAAATGGTTTAGAGCCTGAATTTTCACCTTGGATCGAGTTGGCTATTTAAGGAAAGGAGACCCAGACTCCGGAGCAGGGGTTATGTTGGGGGGCAATCCGTGAGGGAAGGTAGGGTGATAGAGAAGGTGGGAGAGGGGATGTGGAGGGGGAAAGCCACAAAAATGGGGGGTTGAGTGCAACCGACATAGTCCTTATGATTAACAGAAGCAGAGAGTGCAATACTTTCGGACGGAGCAAAAATATGAATAGAGCAAGATATAGAAGTAATCTTACTCAAAGATAATGTAGCCCCAGTAGCCACCCTTGCCTTGGTTAGTGGAGGAGAGGGAGGTCGATGAGGTGTTTTGCTACACTTCTTCAGGACCTCCTTTGTGGGTGTCTCCTTAACTACTTCAGGGTTAGCATGAATCTTTGCATCTCCAGAGGGGGGATGCTCCTCTTGCAATTGATGTTTCCTTGTCAGAATTTCCTTACCAAACTCCCCTGCTCTTGCTTTTATGTTAAGTGGGCAGTCCCAAAACAGATGACCAACCTTATGGCATCTCCTACATCTGAAGGGAACCCCTTCATAATCCAATATCTGTAGCCTTGAAAATTTTTTCCATTGGACGGTGATGTGCTCTTGTAATCCCTCCCTCGTATCTAAGTGTACGAGTATCCTTTCCTAAGCCATCATGCTGATCGAAAGCAAGGATTTTTCATGTTCCAGGTATGTACCTAGGGTATTCCTGATGTGCCTAAATATGTCTTCAGACAAGAACTGTAGGGGTAGTCCTAGTAGGCGAACCCAAAGGGGGCCAACCCCAAGTTGCTCTCTCTCTGGATCAAAGAGGGGGTTCCATGCGCAGGAGGACGGGAGCCTGTTCAATATACCAGACTGATGACAAGACCTAGTTTGTATGTTCGACCCTTGAAAATCTTAATGCAAACCATCCCCTAATGAAGGTTTGGACAAACGGAAGATCGGCCAGATGATGTCCCCATACTTCGATCATCCATTTCTTCAACCTAGCCATAGTATAATTCCATCCCCGTACTCTTCCAACCAGAATTATATCCGTTGTATCCATGGTGTCTCCCCATTGAATGTCCTCTCCCAAACTAAGAATTATGTCCTGTGCTTTAGATCTTACGCACCTCTTCTTCTTGCTTTGCCTATGCCCTCCATCAAATTAGGCCTGTTGAGGACCTCTCGAAGGAGGATTTGTAGTAGGGTTAGGAGGATTTGAAGGAGGCCCGGAGGGGAAAGCTCTTGAGATTGGTGGGATCTCGGTGAAACTGCCAGATGGAGGAGCCAAAGAAATCAATGCTGAATAAAACCCTACTGTAGTGACCAAGGGTTCACTGGATAGAGCAACATAGGGGTTGTGGGAGCTTGGTGATGGTGGGAAGGATGTGAGGCCTATTGGGTAGCGAATCCCCCGTGTAATGGTTTTGGGGCTTAAAGCTCACATTTTTGGGTATTGCATTGTAAAATCTCCTCGAAGTGCATAGAGTGCAAATTGTAATGGGTCAAGTCTAAGGTTAGTCCACCCTAAAATATTATAAATTATTCTAGAATGTGTCGACCTGCCCATGGTCCGTAGACCATGGGAATGTATAAATAAGAGAAAGGCTCTAAGTGTAAAAGGCATTTTGTTTGGTAATAGAAGAAGTAATATGGGTGTCTGAAAGTGATAGTAGATCTGAGTCTGTAAGTACAAGTTTGGGTTGTAATAGGAGATAGAGGCTCTGCAACTATGTGCGCAGAGGCCTAGTTGAGTCCACAACGGTGTGCGCAGACCCCTGCAGCTATGTGCATAGGGCAAGAAGTGGATTGCAATAATAAGATAAGTTGATTTTGAAATATCGTGTATCTATTCTAGATTCTAGTTTATGCATATGTTTCTAATTTATGATTACGTGCATGTCTGTTTATGTTAAATAATAACTAAAAGAGTTGTACCTTCGTAAGTAACAAAAGATATATAATAATATTAAACACAGAAAAGGGTAAATTGCATTCCCACTTAACTAAGATAGTTACTCCGAGAAGACAAATGTGCAGAAGCAATGCAGTGCGTAGGATCGCTCTGCGCAAACCCAAACCACATCAAGACATCCCTAGGGTGCAGAAACCTAGTTCTAGCACCCTCCCATACTACCTTGGGTGAGACTTCAGTCTGCACTCCACGGAATATTGCCGAAAGGGCCGGTAGTGTCAGGATTTGTTTGGCTAAACATTTCTGAACCTGGGTCACACCCCATTAAACCAAAAAATGGTTCTATTGCTAGGACCAGGATCTGCCTACGGGATGTCTGATGTCGGAACACTGGAACCCTACAAAGAAAGAAATTGAAGATTGGTTGGATTAGAAGCTGCAAAAGTTCGTAATATAGGAAAACAAAATTCCACAAATATTCGAGAGAAGGTGGTTGGATCGCTTCATATATACGAAAATCCACGAGGTCTTCTTTGCAACATTCTCTTCAGAACTATATGCTTGGATCGTGAGGCTAGCAGATAGCCAGGGAAGGTCCAAGCTTGATCAATCGATAGTGTCAACTCCGGAGTTAGTGCGCAAGCTAGAGGCATCTGAAGATAAGATCACACAGGTTGTAGATCATTAGCTGGATCAGATAATAGGAGGATTTATCACTGAATTTGAGATAGACACAACTATCAACTACAGTGAACCAAAAAGATGTTTTCTCAAAGGACCGAGAGGTAAGTACATCAAGTCTTTGAATACCTAGATTAAGATGTTGTTATGTGAAAAATGGGTTATGTGCATACATTAATGAAAAAAATGATGTGACATGGAAGGATCTTCGAAGGGATCGAAGGATTAGGAAACAGTCCTTTAATTTCACCACCGCAAGCAAGTGGGGAAGAGCTTGCTTGGGTTTCTCTGAGGAGTATGGTTAGTTTGATCAGGAAGCACATTACGCAGTTATCATCTCTGCTAATGCTACGACTCCCATCACCTTCATCACCTCCAACTTCACCCACTCTGCCTCCACCAATCCAACAGTTTAGCATGGCGAGCGTGATCAAGTTGCCTGTATTCAGAGGAGTAGGAAACGAAGACCCAGATCAGTTTTGGTTCATAGTAAGAGCAGTGTGGGAAGCACATAGGGTTACGAATGATAACATTAAGAAGGCCACATTGGTAAGTGCGTTGCAGGATCACGCACTGACTTGGTATATCAAGCACTCGAATGATCACCCAAATGTCGGAATAGCATAAATTCAGATTGCATTAAACAAAGAATTTAGCCGACCAAAATTGGAGATGTAATTGATTATCAAATTCAAGGAGATTGCGATGTTTCCAGGTGAAACCCCCTGGGATCTAGATCAAAGGCTAAAAAGTATGATCTGCGAGGCTAATATGACACTAATGGATTCACAGCACCGCACGTGGTTTGTGGTGTCTTTTACACCACACCTAACGACGACACTGTCACAACAGAAGCTCTCAACCTAGGCAGAGGCATTGGAAATGGTGATGAGGTTGCATGAAACACCAATATAGGATACGGGGTTGGGAGTCCAAAAAATCCATGTGCAACTACAAAAATTATGCTTAGAGATGTAGAGTTTGAAGCAAGATAGGGCGCCCCGGCTAGAGGCACACGAAGAAGTGTGGTGTATAAAATGCAAAGGCCAAGGTCATGATAAGGATCACTATCTTGTATTTGTGAACTATTTGGCAGGAGGGGGGTCGACGCCATTGAGACCGGAGGCACAAGCAAAGCTGAGTGTGCCTGCTACACTCTGGTGCGCGATTTGTTAGGTGGGAGGAAAGCACACAATGGACAACTGTCACCTGTTGCAGAAATATACCCAGACTCCGCAGCAACTGTACTATAATTTCTATAGATCAGTGGGTCATGATGAGTGAACATGTTGAAGCTATGAACTAATGATGGATAGGACCCAACTTATTGAATGCAGACAGAAACGTGAGGCCTTGATCCAGCTGTAGTAATAGCATGGGGTGGCTTCCAAGGGTGAGGTCGAGGTCGCAGGGGAATGGGGCCCAGGAGGGGCCATGGACAGCTAATTTGTTACAATTGCGGAGAACCTACGCTTGTGATTGTACCAGCTTGATGAGACTATCTTTCCTGTACTATAAACAGTTTTATCATGAAATGATAGATTGTCCGATGTTGATCACACAAATTCAAGAAAAAGGGTGTTGTAGCCCACTCCGACGTAAAATATCAAAATGATGAGGTCTGAACCGCACGAAGAGGACCCCAACATAAAGATGATGCTCAGAAGTGGCATGACCACGGGGGAAGATAAGGGGAAGCAACGTGAAGAGGATAAATGGGTACAGAAGGCTCCTGCAAAGGAACCTGAGTTTGACTTGAACCACGCAAAAGAAACATTTATGGAAGCTAAGAAGAGCTTTGCAGAGGTCTCTACTCCAGGTAGTAGGGATCAACCAGAGATGGGCGTGGATCCCTCTATGCTAACTACCTTTTTAGAGACATGTATGAAAATTCTTCATGATAAAAAGGCAGTTAAAGGACTACAAGAGTTGATTTCTAGGTGTGTAGGGTCACGAGAGCCGTGCATAGTTCGATAAGAGGGGAAGCATGCTCTACGCACCAAACGGGAAATGTGGTTGACAATGCAAATTGGTGAATATGAGATGGATCAAGCAATCTTAGAACTGGGTTTGGATGCGAATGTATTACCAAAGCAGACTTGGGAACGCATGGGTAGGCCCGCACTATAGTGGTCTCCTATTCAATTACAGATGGAAAACCAACAAAATATCTTTCCCATGGGAAGATGGACATGAGTAACAATGGATGTCAATGGTGTGAGCACACAGACAGATTTCGAGGTAATAGAGATTGTAGATGACAGTAAGCATTACCCCACATTACTAGGAATAGACTGGGCAATGGATATGAATGGATTCATCAACCTAAACAAGTGGAAAATGATTTTCAAGAAAAAGTCCCTATGTGTGATAGTTCTACTGGATCCCACTGAATGGGAGCACTACACTAAACCTGTGCGCAAAGATGACAGCAACGATGAGCTGGACTACATTTACCAGATAACAACGCAAGATCGGGATAGGGTAAACTCGACTGAAGATGGGAGAATCTCATGGGAGCACGACAATTCCTATATGTCGGATTCCGATGAAGAAATAGAACGCTGGCAGAACAGGTTGCATGAAGCAACCACACTAAATGGCAACCTGATGATTTGGTCACTACAGCACGTGACAACCAAAGCAAGGGAAACGTTAACAGATGAGGGGATAACAAGATTGGGTGAAGCCTTAGACAAAATTGAAAGTACCTATGAAGTAGGAAAGTGTTCCCTCTGTGGACAAAGGCGACCCCTCTAGCCCTAGAGTGGGTCTACTCATATCAAAGACAAAACAACAATTGATTCCCTTAAATAGTCATCGTTGGAGGCCTACCTCAAGCCGGTGGTTGATGAAGTTTCGTTGCACTACTCCAGCTTCTGTTTCCTTCTCCTTAATGAGTAATCAACTTAAAACACCACAAGAAAACAACAGAGCATGTAACCAAGAACAACAATGATCTATTTACTCATAAAGTCAAGAAATCATGAGCTATCAAGTAAATTACACACAAGACATAGGAAATCATTATTGATTATATTAATAATGAATCAAGAGCAAAGCTTACAACCAAGTCTTGACGTCACAAGCCTTCTCGGAGGGTCCAGCCAGTATGTTTCTTCAAGCATTCACTCTCAAGGTTGGGTCTCCCAAATAAGCAATATCTCTCTCTCACTCACAAGCTTTAATACAAAGTTAAGTGCACTCCATAACCTCTTACAAACTATTAGCAATCCCACACTTGTCACACTCACACCAAAGCTATCTACCAAACTCAAAAGCACTAGCATAATTGTCCAACCAAAAGAACTAGTAACTAGCTGATCATAGCAATGGTGAGTGCTATTATAGGAGGAGGAGCCTCCATGAAATGAGGGAGACGGAGCTTATCCTCAAGGGAGGTTTCACTAGAGGGGGAACCACCATCCCAGAGGTAGAAAGGTGACCCAAACTGACCCAACAACCAGCTCTAGAAACATCCAGAAGGCCAACTATTTGAACTAATTCGCCAAATCTGGATCATCGCAGGTCATGAACTGGGGACTAGCGACGACGTCATAAAAATATAGTACGTGACAGAGAGTCTTCGTGCATTTTAAGGGTTTACTAGCAACGATGCAGGAACTTAGTCAAAAAGGGTCAATCTTCAGCATTAGAGAGCATTTGCTTAATATTCTTGCATAAGTGGGAAGATATGCACATGTTTATTTGATGTATGACACAGCAAAGGGACTGAGATGAAGACAGTGACAAATTACTGTGTAACAGATGCCCCCTAAAGCATGAAGCTCGAGAGAGTGGGAGGGGTGAAATGCTTTACGAAACCAAGACCGAACTGGAACACCACCTTGAAGAACCTGCAGGTGCAAGTACAACTGATATCTCTAATAGTGAAATAAATGTAGACTAAGCATGGGCGCAGCCATCTAAAAGACATATGAAACTTGGTCTATGGTATGGACGCAGCCACCCAGTTGATATGCAGGCAGATATCAATAAATTCCAGGACAAGTTCATGGCATTACAAAACAGAGGCCTTCCTAGCTTGATGGAGCCCTCAGGAAGGCTACTTTCACACGAAAAATATGCCAAGAGGGTCAACACTTTTTCTACCAATCAGATTGCAGAAACAACCAGCACATCAGCAGAAACAGGGCCAGCATCAGGACAAACCCTTTTCAACAGGGTGGAGAGCTTATTCTTCATTATGAATGAAATTTCTCACTTGTTTGATGAGCCTCCCAATTTCTATAAGTATACAGAGGCAGATGAGACCATGGGGTCAATTTTGAGGCATCAATTGCCTACACAGGAAGTCTGGAATAGTTTAATACAATTACTATTAAACCAAAGCCAGTAATTATGTTTTTTCTTTTTGAAATATTTAAATCGTCATGCACAGGAAAATATGGATATATCAGCATGTATGCAGTAAGAGGCTGAGCCAACTCAACACAACTATTCGGCCACCACAGCAGCACTGGCAGTCATAGGTGACAGGGCCAAAAAGCTACAGGAGGACAGAGCTGCACAAACACGTCACTCAACAGTTATAACAAAGCATTCAACCGACTCAGTGAGCTCCAAAGGTCGAAATCTTCTAACAGGAGTAAAGAGCATTTATGTTGTATTAAAGGCTGTAATAACTTCTTATCTACTATTTCTGTACGAGTTAATCAAGATATTTTATTTCTCAGATGACTCAATGCCTGAGATATTTTTTGTATGAGATTACTTATATATATTCCGCCTCGCATAAGTTAGCAGGGGTTGGAGTTGGATGTCGATATTTGTTCATATCTATTCTATTGTTCTTTTACTGTAACTCTCAGAGAAGTATACAAGAGTGATGGAATTTCAAGCTCTGTGTTGCTTGATGCTTTGTGGTGTTTAGCTGAAAGTTACAGGATTCCTGCGTATTTCATGGCACAATAAGTTTTTCTTATAACTCTTTGTTATGTGTTTTGTTATCTTTCATAGCTCTTTCATGTTTCTTGTGTCTTACAGTTAATAGAAAGGAAAAAGAATAGTTTCAGGATTTAATCACAGATTACCCTGAACTCAATCTAAGTTATTCTGAATATTTTTCTTCAGTTATAGTAATAAAGGTGTAATTCTTAACTGCTACCCTTTCACACTATATCTTTCACAGTGATTATTCTTTCAGGAATTCAAGTTTGCTCCTGAGGAATATATCTCTTTCTCACACCCCAGCTTAGTGGAAAATTCTTAATTGCTTTTCACTGGTTGTTTACATTCCACCATCATAATTTCAAGTTTGTTTCATGAAGTATCTAAATGGCCCTGTAACTCCAGCTGCTCAAACTCAAGATTTCAAGTAACCAATAGCCACAGACTCCATTGCCCAATGGACTAACTTTATCTGCAGATCTTCACTTTAAATACAGCAAGACATCCTTCCAACCAAACATAAACCAAAACCCATACTTCATAGCTAGCTTGAAATCTCCACAGAACAGAGATAAACCTTAAAGAGAGAGCCCTCTCTGATTACAGTTGGGCTAGAAGCTGTAATCCAAAGATTGGTTAGTGGTTACCCCGGCCGTATTCCCTTGGGAGTCATAGGGAACAACCTGGGTGTTAACATAAATGGCGACTCCACTGGGGACTCTCTAGGATTTTCTAATTACTATATATCTCCTAAAGTTACACTTGAAACCTGAATGTCAGTCAAGAATCCTTCAAAGCTGTTTCTGTTCCAACACTAACAGCTTTAGGGAAGAGCTGATTCAGTTAAACTTCATACTAGTTTTGAGATATATATAGCCTTTTCAAAATCTTTTCCAGTCCTTGCAAGATACAAATTTTCCTAAAAAACTCAAAAAGACTAGCTCAGAAACTGGCTCCCAAGAAGAATCTTCGGTACACTAGGGAAAATCCTGACCCAAACCCACCTACTGTCTTTGAAAATCCTAACACAATCCCTAAATTTGTCAAGAAGCAGCAAGGGCCAGATAAGCTTGCTGACTTAAGTCCAGAGATAGTTCACCCCAACCCCATCTCAACTCCAATCAAGGTTCTTTTTCGCTCCACCCCCAATTCCCCTAGTTCTCCATCCACATCTCAAAGCCCCCCTCCCACATCCTCATCCCCCACACATACTCCCTTGACCAACACTCTAGGTTCTGCTACACCTGTTACCCTGTGGTACCTATTATTCCTTTTGTCCCAGTTATCCTTGTCAATCCCCCAAACTTTGTGAATATGGCTATGAGATATGCACCGCTGCAATTACCTGCTAATCCTGCAGCTTTACCTCAAGATTACCAAGCCAAAATCTCATATTTTGACTCCACTAGCCCTTACACTGCTATTCAACATGCCAAGAGGATGGAGGATCACTTTGAGAACTATGAGATAGATGATGATAGTGTGAGGATGAGAATTTTTGTCCAAAGCCTAACAGGTGATGTCCGAACTTGGTTCAGGTCACTTCCGGCAAATACCATCACAACCCCTGATGAGCTTTACCAAGCCTTTACCAACAGATGGGAGAAAAAGAAGGATCCCTTGCACATACTTGCTGAATATGACATGATTAAGAGAGGTCCTCAAGAGACAGTTCTGGACTATTGTGCTAGGTTCAACAATGTATACAATGCAATACCCCAAAACTTAAGACCTCCTTCTGATTTGGCCTTATACAAATTCCCAGATGGATTTGACCCTAACATGGCTTATCAATTAAAAGAAGGAGCCCCTCAAACCCTTGAAGAAGCACAAAAGGTTGCTGTCACAGTCGAGGATAACCTAATTGCTAAGAGGAACAAGGCAAGATTGGAAAAAAGAGTTGCCTTCAAAGAGGAACCCTCAGCCTTTGACCAGAAATTGGATGCAATAATCTCTGGTATGAAGAGGTTGGGTGACATAGTAGAATCTATGGAAAGAAAGTCATCATGGGAAGCACCAAAAAACAACCCTAACAGAAATCCAAACTTTAGGAGAAATCAAAACCCTAATGTGGGCAAGGCTAACTCTGATCCAGAGATAAGACCCCCATTCCAGGAAAACTATGCTGAAACATCCACTTCAGGTGAGCAAGTAGATGATACCCACATCAACCTAATGGGCCTTAATGATCAGCACCAAGTGTTCCTAAGTCAAGAAGATCATAAAGATGATGGCATTGAACAATTCCAAACCAAGTCAGGAGAGTCTTTTGACTTCAAACAAGGCTATGACACAGCTGTTTATGAAGTTCACAAACAATACAAACTAAGAAGTAGGACTGTAAACATAACACAGCCTGAAAAAACAAAGGACAGACTGCAGCCTAAGAGTGTCATAGTCACAAAACCAATTAACACGATTGATTCACTTACAAAGGAAGTAACCATTGAAGAAGTTACTAAACAACTTCCCTCAACACAGAGGCCACTGGCTGCATCATCTGTACAGCCTAATCCAAGTAAAAAGCCTCAAGAGGTGAATGAAAAACACAAGCCCTAAGATCAAGACCAGGATCAAGAAGAAACCTTACCAAACAAAGAAAAGGTAGTCATCCACAACACTAAGGTCCAATCTGAAAAACCCTTTGATTTGGAAGCTGAAATTGGCAAACTAAAAGTAGCCATCCCTCTTTCAGAACTAGCCAAGCATGACATCTATAAACAATAGATTAAGAATTCCCTCCAACTCAATCGAGACAAAGACAATGTCAATGTGTTGGATGACACCCGAGAATTGCTGTTTGGTCCAGAGGTTGATGGAAAAATAGCAGGCACAAGGATATTACCTTTTTATGTTAGCTTGCATATCCATGATAAGATACTACACAATGCAATGTTTGACTCAGGTGCCTCTCATAACCTGATGCCAAAATCAGTCATGGAAAGGCTGAATCTAGATATTACTAGGCCATATAAGGACCTATTTTCATTTGATTCCAGCCAAGTTAAGTGTCTAGGCTTGATAAAAGACTTATGTGTATCCCTGGTCCAATACC
>APFE030533197.1:938-39902 GCA_000404065.3 Pinus taeda
AACTACTCAAGCGTTGAGGACAGCGCTTTTTGAAGGAGAGGGGCATGTTAGGCCCCTATACTACTAGAGTAACCCCTTATTGTTATTAGTACAACCCACTTATTATATTGATGTACCCATGTAGCACCCATATTGTTACTATTGTGCCCCATAGAAGCCCACTATTATTATTATTGTGCCCTTACATTATTATTGTTATGTCGGCTCTGGTTATGTTATGAGCCCCTAGACTCCTATATATAGAAAGGAGGTCTTTTCATTTGTATCATCCAAGAATTGTTCATTTATGTAATGTAAAGGAGGTTGCCCCCTCGAAGAGGCTGAATTATAAGGCATTGATCTATCTTTTCTATATTTTTTGAGCTGGTTTCATAACATGCTACCTGATGAAAACCCATGGGATCTAGATCAGAGATTGAAGAGTAAAATATGTGAGGCTAACATGACGATGACAAATGTGCAACACCGCACGTGGTTTGTGGTGTCTTTGACACCACATCTGAGGACGACGCTATCTCAACAAAAGATCTCAACCCAAGCTGAAGCACTAGATATAGTGATGATGTTGCATGAAACTCCAATATAGGATCTGAGGTTGGGAGTTCAGCAAATGCATGCGCAACTACAAAACCTATGCTTAGAAATAAAGAGTTTGAAGCAAGAAAGGGTGCCTCGACCAGAGGCACGTATAGAAGTGGGGTGTATCAAATGCAAAGGTCAAGGTCATGACAAGGATCACTGCTCTGTATTCACAAACTATCTGGTGGGAGGGGGGCTGATGCCATTAAGGCTGGAGGTACAAGCAGGGCCAAGTGTGGTGCCCACTCTTTGGTGCGTGCTTTGTCAAGTAGGAGGAAAGCATGCAACAGAAAACTGTCACCTATTGCAGAAGTATACCAAGACTCCGCAGCAGCTGTATTGCAACTTCTATAGATCGGTGCGTCACGATGAGTGAAAATGTCAAAACTATGAGCTAATGATGGAGAGGACCCTAGCCTATCGAATGCAGACTAAGTCACAGGGTTTTAACCCAGCCGCAGGGCCACGCGGTGGATTCCAAGGATGCGGGTGAGGAAGAGGAGGAATGGTACCTGGATGAGGGCGTAGACAACTGATCTATTATAATTGCGGAGGGTCGGGGCACTATGCTCGCGACTGTACTAACCTGAAAAGAATATCTTGTCCATACTATGAGCATTTTGACCATGAAATGGTAGATTGTTCGACGTTGATTGCCCAAATGTGCGAAAGGGGGGTACTATAGTCTACTCCAACTCAAAATATCCAAATGATGAGGTTTGAACTACGTGAAGAGGACTTAACGTAAACATGGTACTGAGGAGCGACGCAACTACAAGGGGCAGATGTGAGGAAACAACCAGATAGGATGGGAAGGGTTGCGATGCTCCTATAAAGGAACCTGACTTTGAGATGGAACATGTGAAGAGGACATCTAAGGAAGCTCAGAAGAGCTTCACGGAAGTCTCTACTTGTTATAGACATATTTGGGCACATCAATCCCAACTCACATGTCAATGATATTAGGGTTCATCAACCCCTAATATAGTTGTTTAATGCCCTAAAGAAACTAAGTCCTCTGAATGCCTCATTCCCCAAAAGTTCCATCACAAAATTCATCCAAAAAGTGCCTAAAAGGGGTCATTGCAGAAAGCCATGTGTTAGGGTGCTATGCATAGCAAGTGCCACACTGTTCAAGTGTTATGCATCACAATTTGGCCCTCTTTAAAGTGCGATGGTCGAGCTTAGACAAAATTCTGGGAGTCTTTTATGAGTCAGTTACTTATGGAAACCTCTAGAAGCTTCCCCTGTGCCACCTACCCCTCTGAGTTCACCCAAAGATGACTAAAGGAATTATGAAACCATCTCCTATTCCCCTCTTTCATGCAACCAATTCCTAAAAATAGAAAGGCATTCATCATCATCATTGATGACTCAACTTCCTTCGCTCATTTATAAATGGATCCCTCATCCAAGAGATCTAGAGGCTGAATTATTCTGAGTTGTAAGGAACTACTGATAGTTTTAGTATTGAGGAAAATGTATTGTGTTATTGTCGGAATTTCTTGCTGATTCATGAGGTGAAGAAGGTTTGAAGCTAGGAGGATGGCACTGGATCAAACTTATGGGTTGTAATTCTCCTTTCTGTCAATAAATCTCTTCAAGATTTTTCCCAATTGTTAATGTAATTTGTAAATGCATTCATTTGTTTATCATATTTTTAATTTTATGATGTTTATGAATTATGGATCATTATGCTTTGATAGGTCTATGTTTCTATAATTGTGCAGGTACTCTCCAAGTGTGTTAAGTATGGGGAGGAGCAAGAAGATCAACCAAAGGAGAGGGCGATCAAGTGAGGAATCAAGTGGAAGTTATAGGTTGGTATTTCATAATATTTCTCTTATCTGACATTCATAGGAAAAATAGTGAATTGTTTTAACTATTGTTTCTAGGTTAGCTACCAAACCTAGAGGGTTAGCATTTCTTAGAAATATAAATTTTCCCGAAAAAAAATTCGCAACTCCACTAGGGAATGATGATAGGTTTTTGCTATTTTATGCTCTATGATGAGTTATATAAACTATTGATAGAGTCTGAAGCAAGCCAAGAAGCTTTCAAACCGCTTTTGTTATACAATTGCGTAGTAGATAAATGCTACTTCAGTCAATCTCTGGTTTAGTTTATATTTTGAGCATTTGATTTTGTGCAAAAAGTATTTGAATGCCCTTTTTGGTAGCTTAGTAGCCTCTTAGAATATTCCACTACACTTTACTTTCTATTGTTCATTGAAATCAAGCTTAATCCACTTAAAACTGCATCGAATTTAAGCCAGAAACAACTTCAGATTTTCTCCCTGTGACCATCGCACTGTCCTGAACTGTGAGCAGCTATGCATAGCAGTTCCCGAATGGAAAAAGTGTAATGCATTGCACTGTCTATCACTACAGTTTGCGATGATTGATTGGAGCTCAATTTTCCCATCTAGGAATTGATGTTTTTGACCAGTTTTCATCTCTGTTTGATTGCTTGTTGAACATGAATGATGTCTCATCACTGAAGCCACATTTCATCACTTAATTTAGCCCCATTTAAGATTAGGATTGGTGAATTTTTTGTGTATTTGTTTTTCATTTACAATCCATTTTCAAAAAGTAGTGTTAATCAATTGTCGTTTCGATAGAAAAAGTTTCATAAAGTCTTCAATTTCATCGAAAAAGTGAAGTGTTGTTAAAATCCTCCTTCATAGCTAATCAATTAAACTATCTTGTGCATTTGATTTGAGTTCATTCAAAGTGTTGAAAAGTTTATTTCTTCAAATTTGAAAGTTTTGTTTAATCCTCCTTTCTCTCTTTGAAGAAAAATTGTCAAAAATCACCATTTTGTGTGAAACATTTTGAATCATTTTTTCATTTATTTTTCCTTGTTGTCTCATTCACATTAAGGGAAGCTGAAAACAAATACATGCATTTGCATTCTAGAATTTTGGTTTGTGTGCTCAAATGAATGACTTAGGGAATTGCACTAGTGTGTGCTCTTTGTTTTTTGTTCAAAAGTACCTCTATGCTCTATCCCTTGTAGTTATGAATTTCATTGTTGAAAATAAACGAAAAGATTGCTTATAATTTTAGAAGCATCATTAGGAATTTCAGAACACATTTCACGGTGAACCCTCAAAGGCAATTTTTTAAGAGAGATCAACTTAAAATGAACCTCAATTAACTTAACAACGCTTTGGAATTTAATGCAACACATTTATAGGTCTAGGCTAGAGACGTGTTTCGACGTCTTTAAACCTAGTGGCTATCACTGCCACTGAAGGTTGGGTGATTCCTCCTCTTTGATATGATAAGTGATAATACGAACTTGTGCTCTCCGTACCGTCGTGTATATATTGGGAGACCCCAATAGGCTTAAATCCTTAATCCCTAGGAAGCCGAGTCCGCTGCCTTACCGATCGCAATGTACTGAACACAACATTCGGGAAGATTGACTGTTGTACGTAAAGTCCTTGGTAATTTCTCTTTAATTTACCACCAAGGTGTATATTGAAGTTTTGTGATTTTTTTGGTAAACCCTTTTGTTTAGAGTCTCTTGAGTAGTCACTTTCATTCTTTTTCGACTCTCTAAAAGTAAAAGGATCAATTGAGCACTTGTCCTTTCAGGCTCATTAAAAATCAAAGGCGACTAGAATTATCTTTAGTTTTTTCTCGACTCTTTAAAACTTAAAATCAAAGTTGTGTCCAAGTGTCGTTAAATTTAATTTACCACAAATAACCTCATTTTCCCTTAGTTAAGTTTTATGTTGATCAAGTAATCCACAATTGTGGAAGAAAGTGAATCCAAACCCTGTCATTCATGGAGATTAGTGATTTAAACATCTTTGCCTCTAGAAGTGAAACCAATTCGGACAAAGTGGTCTCGTTTAACTGAGTCTAGCTCATCTGGGTTGATTGAAACATTTGTTTCAACATCTTCAGGGACTCAAGTTACTCTAAATATTTTTGGTACACCCATATTTAAAGAGAAAGTTTCACAGTTACTTGAGGACATTAGAATTGATCCAAGTGTAATGGTAACCGAGGTTGTCCAACAACAAATTGATCCTCAATTTGAAATTGTTCAACCAAGAAGTACTTCTGAACCTAAAACGACTCCATGAAGAGTTGGTTCGGAACCCATTCCAGTTCAAACCAAGGTTACATCTGAACCAGGAGTTGTTCAAGAACCTCCCTTTGAGACTGTAGTTCAATTACCTGAACATCTGGACTTTGAATTTCAACATCCAGAAGTTGTTACCCCTCCGACATCAGTCACTGTAGAAACTACACATTCTGCAGCGCCATAAATCTTTTACAGACCTGATGGCTAACCTCTTCCACCCGGTTTGATTGCCATAGAGGAGAGAGTAGAGGATCCCGCATCTGACACCCTGTTTCATTTTGGAACTGGGATTAATCTTTATCCTGCTACTCCCGATTACTTTACTTCGTTTAATTCTGCCTTGTTGCAAGTTCCCATTGAATCTTTAGGCCCGTTTTTGGGCCAGTTAATCATTTCTAAACAACCGTCAACATCCAAGACTGTATTATTTGATGCATATGCAACAAAATCTTTTGTTGTCACTCCTTCAATGTTTTTTACCACACCTGAGTCACACCTATATGGTGAATCATCCATTCTGGTCTGTTACCAATCATTTTCTGGAACCCACTCAGGGGTTGCTTCTGCACCATGGTCAACACCCATTAACTTGTCTGGAATTCAATTTGGTTTTTCTCACATGGGAAATCAACAATTTGATCTTGCATATCAGTATCAATTTGGGAAATCTAGTCATCAAAAACAAGTGTATCCATTAAACATTGGATTTCCGCCATATGGAGAGCAATATGCTTACTCACCATTTCCTCCTTTTTCTGGGGAACAATCATATGGTGATTTCCCTCAATATTCAGGTCAAATTGGAGTTAGAGTTAGTCAATGGCAACCAATACTACCAGATCAACCAAGAGTTGTGTAGCCAGCACAACCAATGCAACCTGTGTCCAATATTCCTACCACACCTATTGTTGCTACTGTGCCATAGTCACAAGCACATCCTGTTGTATCTCAATTGGTAAAAATTGTTCCTTCTTCCTTGCAACCTCAAGTTTCAAGGTAGAAGGCTCAAGTTTATCAGGTTGTTATACAATAGTCGCTTGTTTCTGGAGCTCAACAACAACCACAAGTTAGTGTACCTTTATCCGGAATGACCCAGGCATACACTGGTGCAATTAATCCACAAATTGGTCAATCTGTCAATATTGGGCAACAACAGTTGGTTCAATAACCATGGTTGTTGCAATATCAACAACCTCAATTCCAGCAGTCCCACCCCAATTTGGACTTGGTTCACAAGCTCAAACTGGTTTTCGTCAATACCAAGCTTACCAAGGAATGGGGCAGTAAGGCTTTGCAGGTTATCAACAACCTCCCTATACTGGTTATGTCCAACAACCTTACTAATTTTACTAGATGCAGATTCCCTACGCTGGTATGCAAATACCTATTACACAAGTGATTCCATCCTATCTTGGGTACAATCCACCTGACTTGAATCGACAGTTGCCATTTGTAGCAACTTTAAAATTACTAGATTTAAATTGGCTCACTAATGATCCAATTGGATATGCACCTTGGTGGTTGGTGATTCCACATAAACTACCATCTTACATTCCAAAGTTTAATGGAAATCCAGGAGAAGACCCATCGAATCACGTAATGACTTTTAATTTATGGTGTTCATCAAACACTCTAAATTATGATTCGATCAGACTTCGTCTTTTCCAAAGAATGATTACTGGCCCGGCTGTGATATGGTATATTGAATTACCAAGAGCTTCTTTTGATAACTTCACCATTTTATCCACTACCTTTCTAACCCACTTCTAGTTACCTATCAGGTACAAGACTGGAACAGAACGTCTAACCAATTTTAAACAGACTACCTCCACTCACATATCAGATCATATTCATGAGTGGCAGCATCATCGTCGAATGGTTAAGACCTATGTTCCTTACCAACTATTAACTGAGTGGTTCATTAAGTCCTTGCTGCCATCTATCACTAAGGATGTGGCGAAGGGAGGAGTTGTCACATAAGACAAATTTATTGCTCGTGCCCAATATTTGGATCTGATTTATACACAATCAGGCATGCTCTATGATAAAATTCCTGATGCACATAGACCACCTTTCACCATTCCACCATCTCCAAAATCGAGCAGGGACTCTCATGTCGGCGACGGAGTGATCGGTTTCTCGACACACAAACGGTAAGGGGACCATTTGGACAAACCCTTGCTATTTCCAATCGAAATGAAAATCAATCCAAAATCACTCTTGGCTTAGAGATTAATGCCATGTCATATGACAAAGGCAAAAATCCAAAGCAACTGGGAGGTAAGAAAAAGGGGAAGAATAATAAGAAGTATCAGGAGAATCCCACTCTTGAAAAATCATCTAAAACCCCTACTGTGGCTAGGAAACCTCATTATCCATGTTTGATATGTAATGACGAGCATTTTACAAAAGATTATCCACACCGATCTCAGGTCTCTAAACTTTTAAAGGCTTCAAATACCTAAGCAGTGTTGATAGATCCATTTCCGAACCCAGAAACACATTTGTTGCCACTGATAATGCTTCCACATCCCAAGTACTTATGTTGTCTATCACAAATACAAAAAATGATGTTTTGGTATCAACAAGGAATAAAGATTATGGAAATCCATCATCGTCAAATAACCAGGCTACTGATCAACCTAGTACTTCGACCATGACTTCACCAGAAGTTCTTCCATGAGTTATACCTAAATTAATAATAAAGCCACCAAAATAAGTTGTACACAAATCGACATTTAATCCTCGTTCTCGTGTAGCTCAAAACTATAATATAGTGGAAGATCTGGCTCAATCACCTTCCGCTATGTCAACACTCGATGTGTTGCAAAACTATTCCTCCCAAAAACAGGCTTTGTTATTAGCAATAGGTGGAATAGATCATACGGATTCTAATATTGTGGTTTTTAACCATATAGGATATACACCATAGTTACCAGCGCAATTAGCCTTTCTAATCCAAGTAAAATCTTTCAATAAGAATGTTCACCGAACTATTATTGATGAGGGGGCATCTAATTGCATTATGTCTATGAGCTTCTGGAAAACTCTTGGTTCACCAACCTTGTCACGATCACTAACAACATTAAAGGATTTCGATGGAAGAACATACACTCCATACAGGATCTTAAGTAACTTTTAAATTGAACTAGGGGGCAAAACAATAAACGTTGAAGTCGAGGTCATTGATGGACTCCTTGATTACAACATTTTGCTGGGAAGGCCTTGGGTATATGCTATGGCTACTGTTGTTTCCACATACTTTTGAATGATTACATTTCCCTTCAAAGGTGGAACCACAGTCATTGACCAGCTAGCCTTCTTTGCTAATAGTTCACAAGCTACATGAAGCATTCCATTGATACATGGAAATTCACAGTCGCTTCAAAATGTTGGAGTAGGTCTCCTAAAAGATCCATCCTTGATGGGTACTTTTACCCTTCTGTCATCATCTGGTTTCGGGAAGTGGCAACAATGGAAACCTGCAACATGATTTCTTCAACATCATTTGAGTTTAAGAATTCCAACTATTTTGAAAGTGATAATCACGGTGAGGCGATGCCACCAAAACCCATTGAATCATTATAGCAATCAATCTATTGGGCTTGTGCGGCAAACCCTAATTTGCACTCAACAATTGTATGGGTAGATAGGTCTTTAGAATATGGCACCTCTTTGGATCCTTTGTCGCGTCTAGCTAGCCTTCTTTGCTAGTAGTTCACAAGCTACAGGAAGCATTCCATTGATACATGGAAATTCACCTTCGCTTCAAAATGTTGGAGTAGGTCTCCTAAAAGATCCATCCTTGATGGGTACTTTTACCCTTCTGTCATCATCTGGTTTCGGGAAGTGGCAACAATGGAAACCTGCAACATGATTTCTTCAACATCATTTGAGTTTAAGAATTCCAACTATTTTGAAAGTGATAATCACGGTGAGGCGATGCCACCAAAACCCATTGAATCATTATAGCAATCAATCTATTGGGCTTGTGCGGCAAACCCTAATTTGCACTCAACAATTGTATGGGTAGATAGGTCTTTAGAATATGGCACCTCTTTGGATCCTTTGTCGCGTCTAGCTAGCCTTCTTTGCTAGTAGTTCACAAGCTACAGGAAGCATTCCATTGATACATGGAAATTCACCTTCGCTTCAAAATGTTGGAGTAGGTCTCCTAAAAGATCCATCCTTGATGGGTACTTTTACCCTTCTGTCATCATCTGGTTTCGGGAAGTAGCAACAGTGGAAACCTGCAACATGATTTCTTCAACATCATTTGAGTTTAAGAAGAATTCCAACTATTTTGAAAGTGATAATCACGGTGAGGCGATGCCACCAAACCCCATTGAGTCATTATAGTAATCAATCTATTGGGCTTGTGTGGCAAACCCTAATCCGCACTCAACAATTGTATGGGTAGATAGGTCTTTAGAATATGGCACCTCTTTGGATCCTTTATCGCGTATACATTCTATAGATGAAGGAATCATCCAATCAATGATGATAGGAGAGATTTCGTGGTAAGATTATCATCATCGTTGCCACCTTTGAGATGACAATGAAGATTATTCAAATAAACTCAATCACCCTTCAATCATTGATTTTTTGTCGAACACTATAAATAGTATCGATTCTGAGTGAAATTTGTCTAACAGAGAAGAAACAATTTCTATAAACATTTCGACCAAACCTAACGTTGTAGAAAATTTTCATGTCGACAAATCTTGTTCTCCATTGGAACTAGATAATTATTGTGCTCTTTTTCAAGAATTTTGAGAAGTCTTTGCATGGTCTTATGAGGAAATTCTAGGCATTGACTCTAGCATTGTTGAACATGAGATAAAAATGTATCCTGATGTCAAACCAGTACGACAATGGCTTCGACCTGTTCATCCTAAGAAATCTGTTGCCATTAAAGTAGAGGTTGGACAACTTTTGCATGTTGGCTTCATTTTCCCTGTACGGCTCACTAACTGGGTATCTAATATTGTTCCAGTGATGAAAAAACAAGGGACGATTCGAGTGTGCGTCGATTATAGGGATGTAAAGCAAGCATGTCTGAAGGACAACTATCCTACACCTTTTATTGACCAGATCATGAACGAATGTGCTGGATGTGAAATATTTTCATTCATGGATGGATTTTCCGGCTACAATGAAATCAATATCCGCCCATAGGACCAACCAAAAACAACATTTATATGTTCGTGGGGAACATTCACATATCGAAAATTACCCTTCGGTTTGAAGAATGCAGGGGCCACATTTCAGAGGGAAATGAATTATGGCTTCCATGACATTAAACACATTGTTCAACCATATCTTGATGATCTACCTTCTCATTTGTGAAAACAGACTGATCACCCATAACATTTGAGGGCAATATTTTTATGCTGTAAACACTACAAAATAAGACTCAATCCACACAAGTGTGTGTTTTGCATTGGTTCTGGTCGATTGCTTGGCTTTTTAGTTTCTAAAGACGGAATTCAACTCGATCCCATAAAGGTTTAGGCAATTCTTGACATGCCTCCACCTTCAAATTTGTTAGAGATTCAGAGACTTCAAGGGAAGGAACACTTTCTGAGGAGGTTCATTCCAAATTACGCTGAATTGGCTAAAGGTTATACACGTCTAGGTTGCACAAGATTCCTTTGATGCTCTCAAAGATTCCCTGATTAAAGCATCACTAATGTATGCCCCCAGTTATCAAAAATACGTTTACCTATATCTCGTCGTTGCAAATACAACCATCGGTATGGTTTTAATGCAAGAAGAAAATGGAACTGATCATCCTATATATTATTTAAGTCACAATCTTAATGATACAGAAAGTAAATATTCATACGTTGAAAGTTAGCTCTAGCAGTCGTTCAAGCTGTGCATAGATTTCGACATTAAATCCTCCTTCATAAAACTACCATTATATCATATTGCAACCCTATGACATACATATTGTCACGGTAATTGCTGGGGGGAAAATATTATAAATGAATAGTTATGTTACAGGAGTTTGATTTGGAATTCATCAAATCCAAATCAAAGAAATATCTCGTCTTTCCTGAGCTACTTTGTGACCTCCCCTCGTCCTCCAATGAATTAACATTAGAAGCATCAATTTTGGATGAGTCTCTATTTCTAATTTCATCAAGTTATCCATGGTATGGGGATATACTGGTCTATCTCTAGACCCAAGCTTTTAGGCCTAACACCTCTCACTCTGAACAATGATGTACTTGATACCAAGCCAAAGATTATCTAATCATTGGTGATACAATTTATCGTTGTGGTATTGATACGATCTTACAAAGGTTCCTTACTCATAAGGAGGCCAAAAAAGCTTTGAATGAATGTCATTTAGGTTCTTGTGGGAGACATTTATCTGGTTACGCAACTGCAAAAAAAATCCTACAAGTTGGTTACTTCTGGCCGTCTATATTTAAATATTGCATATTTGTTATCAGAAAGTGCCATGCTTGTCAAATTTTTGATCATAAAACCAAATTACCACTTGCACCACTGCATCCAATCGTTGTTGTTGGCCCATTCGTGAAATGGGGCATTGATTTTATGACATGTAACCCCACCTCGGCCAGGGGGCATGGGTATGTTATAGTCGTTGTTGACTATTTTACTAAATGGGCCGAGGCGATGCCTACATTGAACAATAGTGGCGAAATGACTACTCTCTTTTTTTTCAATCATGTGGTTTCCAGGTTCGGTGTGCCACAAGCTATAGTTACAGATCATGGGTCACATTTTCGCAATCACATGATGATCGAATTAACTACCAAATTAGGACTATCTCATGATATTTGTACTCCATATTATTTGCAAGCTAATGGACAAGTTGAGGCGATCAACAAAATCCTTAAGTGCATGTTGCAAAGAATGATTGGAGTCCATAAACATAATAGGCACTTAATCCTGTACTCAGCTCTATGGGCATATCAGACCTTGGTGAGAAATGCGACCAGATTTATGCCTTTTCAATTGGTGTACAGTTTGGAAGCAGTCTTACCAATTCAATGTGGAATCTCATCTCTCAAAATCGCAATTGACCTGCTACCTGATACTTCTGAAGAAGAAGCTCGTTTCTTGGAATTAATCCATCTGGATAAAACCCATCGTGATGCCCCATTGGCTAACGAAGCACATAAGAAATGCATCAAGGCGCAATATGACAAAAATGTTAAGCCTCTTATCTTTTTAGAAGGTCACCTGGTCTTGCTTTACGATCAAGATTCTGACAAATTAGGAGCAGGGAAGTTTGAATCATTATGGATGGGCCCTTATATTATTAAACGTGTGTTGACAAAAGGAGCCTACGAGTTAGTCGATTATGATGGGATTCCATTGTCGCAACCCTGAAATGGGTTGTATCTTAAACATTACTATGCTTGATTAAGTGTAGTAAGACTCATTGTACATATGCTTTGATTGCATTTTTTAGTGTTAGTTTTCTTTTAGAGTTTTGAGTTGGTTAGGTAATCCACTTCACATTTTTTTGCAGATGTCGAAACTTTTCAGAACCATTTATTGGATATGCTGATGGAGCTATTCGTAGTACGCAGAACTTATCTTCTACAGCATGGGCCATTTTCACTCCAAGCGGCGAGTTAGTGAGTTTTAGGGGGTTATGTATTGGTCGATCGACAAAAAATATCGCTGAGTATAGCGTGTTGATTGAACTCCTCTCTAATGCCATTTCACATGGCATACACCGAATCATTGTTAGGCTATATTCACAACTTGTCATTCTATAGCTTACTAGCATTTATTCTGTCCAAAGCCTAACCATTAATCACATGTTCCTAAGGGTTTGAATTTTGGAAAGGCATTTTGAATTCATTCAATATCAACATATTTCCATAAATTTAAACACATTGAATGACTCTCTAGCAAACTATGTGTTAAATAGACATTTGCAACATGTTTAAAGAAAGAATTCACATCATCATTTGCATAGGATTTCATTCTTAACCATGATAAAACTCCAAAAGTCAAAATAGATAGCTGAATATAAGTTTTTACAAATATTTTGTGTCCAAGACAAAATTGGTCATCTGACCCAAAAACTCAAAAATGAATGTAGAAAAATCCTAGACTAGTTATGCTGATGATAACAGGTCACCACCTGTGCTATCATATGTAGGAGCCTCGTCCAACGACTAACCACACCCTTGGTATTGCACTGCAACCTCATAAGTAAAGCATCAATCCAGACATCTGGAATACCAAGGGTTAAACCTTCTACATGATCCTTCAACTGAGCCAAGGTCTCTGATATGTCCAAATCTCTAAGGACTGCCCTCTCGACAGCTCCCTCCGTTAGAGCATTTGCTTCTTGTGGGTGTGTCACAGGTTGAACTGGTCCAATATCTGCATACACATATGATTTTATTTAGTCTTGGTAACATTCAAAAACACAAAAAAATTAAAAACTCAAAAAGAAAAGTGTGGTCAAATCAATTTACTAATAGCGCTCCACTACACCCCAATTGGCAATGCTAAATCTGGATCGCCACAGAAATCCATCCTAGCATATGGACATTCTGCAAAGGCCATCTCCTGATGGTTGAACCACTCGAAGAAGGTGGAGGAAAATGAGATCTGTGACTAGCCAGCATGCCTAGACATAAGGTCTATCAATCGTTGCATCCGTGGTTCTCTAGGTCCAGGCACTCCAAGAGAAATGTTTCGTAGTTGCATGAGTAGGATTCTTTCCAAAGCAGAGGAAATCAAAATAGACCCATAACCAAAATTTTTGGTCTTTCCACCCTTCACTTTGGTCAGTTGATCTTTCATAAGTGGAAGAACCACCTCACACCAGTTGAATACCTTCAGTTCCAGGCATTCCAAGGCATACTGCATATAAGATCTGTTCGCTAAATGTAAAGCTACATTGCTAGCCAATCTAGCAAGGGTAAAGAGGATGGTTCTCAAAGGATGATCAATAACATCTCAGATATGAATCTTTCTATCTATGCTAGGTTGAGATCCTTCCTGACAGAATTAACGAATATAATCTCTCATCGATTCACCTCCCTTGGTGAGTCCTGATAGTGAAAGAGGGGCACCCCACCTCGATAAACCCGTCAGAAAATAAACATCCTCAATGGTAAAAGGGATAGATTTACCCCTGAAATGAAACACTTGGTCAATAGGATCCCAAGCATGAACAAGATACTACAACAAATCTATTTGTTGCCTCATGTTGGACAAGCAGAAAAACTTTAGCAACCCATAGTTTTTTAAGGCATTTACTGTGCCCTGGTCATTTAAGGCAATCATGTCTTATACCTTGTGTTCTCGTTCTCACCATGTAATGACCATTTTGATCCAATGAATATCTGAAACACAAATATTAGATAAGTTAGGATCCAACTTGGGGCAAAATCAGTTAAAAGTTTGATGAAAAACAATTGTTCAACTTAGTTTTTTGCGCCCATCACACTTTCCATTCGAAGATAGTGCTATGGATAGCATTTTGTCTATTAGAAGCCTAGGATGCATCACACTTTTTGATAGGGACAAGGTGTGATGGTTAAAAATGAAAAGTTAAATCCTAGAGGCCTAGAAAATTGAGAAAAGTTGCCCAAAACTGAAAGAGAATGGAATAGAATTGAAGAGCATGAGGATAGATCCTACCTGGTCCTAATAGCGTGAGAAATGATCCACAAAATCTTTCACAATCAATTGGTGAAGTTTGGGGGAAAAAACCACTTCAGAGCTCCAAAATCCAATGTTAGAAATGAAGTGGTGAAAATGAATTGTCAAAACTTGTTTTTATATTTACTTTCACATGCAAATCAAGTAGATGTTGGTTTTTATTCATTTTTCATCCATGAACATGTATTTTTAATCATCTTTGAGTTTTGAGCGAGATAAAAGATTGAAAACAGAATCTGATGTGCTAATGGCGAATTGAGCATCTTTGACCACGAAGCAAACTTTTCGTTCTCTTTTCGAGCTTTGATATAAAAATGAAAAGAAAACCATAGAGTCCTCTTTAAATTATTTTTAGACTCTTTAAATAAGAAAATATTGTCGAGCACTTGTCTTTTCCAGCTCGTTAAAGTACTGGAAACGACATCTCTCTTGTATTATTTTATCCTTTTTCGGACCTGAGGGATTATTTTATGAAAAAGAACTTATGGAGTTTTCTTTTCACCTCTTTTCAAACTCTCTAAATATGAAAAGGACCGAGTTATCCTTGTCATTAAACTCGTTAAAATAATAGTGAAAAATTTGTCCATCTAGAGAAGACCGAGTTTCAGCGTCGCTAGACTCGTTAAAACATCAAATAGCGTTGGGTTTGCTTGAAGGAAAAATTATAGAACAAGAATATGTTATCCTCCTCAAGCTTGATAAGAAATAAAGAGGTACTGGTCAGCAATGACTGGGGAAAATGGGAAAAATCTTGGAAACTTATGGTAGAAAGTCGCTCTTGAACATGACACTTTCACTTCATCCCCATGATTAAGTTGGGTTGGGACTTTCCATTTGATGGTTATCATACCGTTGGTCTATCACAACATCCATCACTTTTTTTCGGGTCAACGCTACCAATTCATCTCAATGTCCTCGATATGTTCAAGAGAAGTCATCCAGTTAAAGTCTCATCCATTGAAATACTACAAATCTTCATTTTCGTGACCGCCTTTCCTGAACCTTGTGTCATTAGTTTGCTTTCATCTACAAAATCATTTACCTCGTTTCGTGTCGTACATGTGGAATACATCAAGGCCCTCCTAAGATGAGTCGCTTCTTGTCGACATCATCTCATCATCTAAGAATTTGACTTAGAAACACCCTTTCAGTGCTTTGAAGCTTGCATACATCAATGGCAAGTTTCTCTCTTTTGGCAACAGGCTGACATCAATGGTCTTCAATCGAAATAATTTTCATGGTGTTTGACATCGAATCATGTATTCACACCATCTGAAATGTACTATAGTACCTTGAGGATCATCATCATTATCGGTGATCCCTCTCGCGTCTATTAACAACTTACATCATTGGCTGGTAATCAGGTGATGTCTCTCCATCTTCGATTTCGGAACATCTTTTCACATGGTTTGACTTGTACATTGGGTGAAGATTGAATGAGTTTGAAGACCTCGGATCTAGTTTCATCCATTTGGGCTACGATATATTCAGGAGTACAAAAGCATCAAATGTACGAAGGCTTTACATAGATGGCCATCCTAATCATGGATCACAAATATATATTTGTAGAATCACAAGTCTGTATCTATAGACGACTATCTGATCTCTGTACATGTAATGAAAGTTTATAAGCTGAGCATGGGAATGCCTCCCTCAGCTATTTCATGATAAAATCATATTATCATGATGTATTGTATTGTAATTGATGCAGGTCACCTTCCAGTTCGAAACTTTCAATCCTCATGATAAAACATTTCACCCAACATATATATTTACGACCTCATGCTTTAGGGGGCAATTGTCATAGACATATTTGGGCACATCAATACCAACTCACATGTCAATGATATTAGGGTTCATCAACCCCTAATATAGTTTTTTTATGCTCTAAAGAAACTAAGTCCTCTGAATGCCTCATTCCTCAAAAGTTCCATCACAAAATTCATCCAAAAAGTGCCTAAAAGGGATCATTGCAGAAAGCCCTGTGTTAGGGTGCTATGCATAGCAGGTGCCACACTGTCCAAGTGCTATGCATCATAGTTTGGCCCTCTTTAAAGTGTGATGGTTGAGCTTAGACAAAATTATGAGAGTGTTTGATGAATCAGTTACTCATGGAAACCTCTAAAGGATTCTCTTGTGCCACCTTCCCCTTTGAGTTCGCCCAAGGATGACTAAAGGAGTTAGGAAACCATCTCCTATTCCCCTCTTTCATGCAACCAATTCCTAAAAATAGAAAGGCATTCATCATCATAATTGATGATTCAACTTCCTTCAGTCATCTATAAATGGATCGCTCACCCAAGAGATCTCGAGGCTGAATTATTCTGAGTTGTAAGGAAGTGTTGATAGTTTTAGTATTGAGGCAAACGTATTGTGTTATTGTCAGAATTTCTTGCTGATTCATAAGGTGAAGAAGGTTTGAAGCTATGAGGATGGAACTGGATCAAACTTATGGGTTGTAATTCTCCTTTCTATCAAGAAAGCTCTTCAAGATTTTTCTCAATTGTTTGTGTCATCTGTAAATGCATTCATTTGTTTGTCATATTTTCGATTATATGATGTTTATGAATTATGGATCATTATGCTTTGACGGGTCTATGTTTCTGTAATTGCGCAGGTACTCTCCAAGCGTGTTAAGTATGGGGAGGAGCAACAAGATCGGCCAAAAGAGAGGGAGATCAAGCGAGGAATCAAGCAGAAGTTACAGGTTGGTCTTTCATAATCTTTCTCTTATCTTTCATTCATAGGAAAAATAGTGAATTGTTTTAACTCTTGTTGCTAGATTAGCTACCAAACCTAGAGGGTAAGGATTTCTTAGAAATACTAATTTTCTCGAAAACACTACTCCAAGTAGTAGGGATCCAATTGAGCCAGAAATGGATCCCTATATGCTTACTACCTTTTTAGAGACATGTATGAAGTTGCTACACGAAAGTAAGGCACTTAAAGGACTACAAGAGCTGATCACTAGGTACGCAGGATTAGGGGAGTCGCACGTAGTCCGAAAACTGGGAAAACATGCTCTGCGCACTGGGTGGGAGATGCGAATGACGCCACAAATCAGTGAATATTAGATCGATCAGGTCATCCTGGATTTGGGGTCAGATGCGAATGTATTGCCTAAGCAAATGTGGGAATGCATGGGCAGGCCTGCACTACAGTGGTCTCCTATTCAACTACGGATGGCCAACCAGCAAAAGATCTTACCAACGGGAAGATTGCAAGGGGTGATAGTGGACATTGAAGGCATAAGTACGCAGACATACTTTGAGGTAATAGAAATTGTTGATGACAGTAATCCATACCCTGCGTTACTAGGAATATATTGGGCCACAGACATGAATGGGGTCATCAAATTAAAAAGACGAAAGATGAAATTCGAGAAAAATTCACTTTGTGTTATAATTTCGCAGGACCCAGCCGAAGGAGCACGCTACACCGAACCGGTCCATGATGAGGAAAGTCACAATGAACTAAACTGCATCTACCAGATAACTGCGCAAGACTAGGATTGGGTGATTCCCACAGCGGATGGGAGAATTTCATGGGAGCGTGATAGTTCCTACACATCGGATTTAGATGAGGAGATTGAACATTGGTATAACCGACTGCATGAAGTCACAACACCCAACTATAACATGATGATTAGATCACTGCGATGCGTGACAACCGAGGTAAGGCAAAAACTAGCAGACGATGATGCACCGAATAAGGAGGATTTCGTCACCCTCTGCCGAACTTCAATCATAGAGCAGAAGCAGCATGGTGTAATGGAAGAAGTGCTACGCATGACAATCAAACAAGTATGGCGTGCAAATAGGAAGATGAGGTGGAATGAGCACGAAGCTAGAAGGCGGTTGTAGGTACGGGTTGGAGGACTTCCTCGGCGAACACAGGTAGGGCAGCCACAACGAAGTAGTTCAGGCACTGGTCTACAACGGAGGGCACGGTTGTATGCTGTGCAAGCATCGGCCCAACTGAATCTGTGCATAACAAGGGTTCGCTGAGCCAATAAGATAGTAAACAAAGTATGGTGTGTGAAGAGAACCCTATCTATGGACAGACACAATGAAACCAGGGAAGTGAAGAGAATTTCCCTGACCACTACCCCTGTAGTTCGACCTGAACAAGAAGACATGGATGAAGGGATCTGATAGTTACAGGAAGCCATTCGACGCGGTAGCGTGAGACTTCACGAACTAGAGGAAGTGGGGGCAAGGCTAAGGAGGAAAAGCACGAGGCTGGATGAAGAATTTGACAAAATAAGAGTCACACAAACGGGTTGCATGAATGTGCGAATGAGGGGATCAAACCTGGCCAACCCTCTTACGATACTAGAACGAGCTGTGACCCTACTATCCTATCATGGTTGTGATTGCACCCTATAGAACAAGAATGCACAGACTGTGATGCGCTATATGATTCAAAGGTACGTGAAGGGTGCCCACAGCCTAGGCTAGCAGGGAAGAGGAAGGTTCGCATGAGGAGTGCAACCACCTGACTATCTGTAGGAGGCCCAGTCTCAATTCTCCATGCATTTGAAAGAGGGTGCGTGACTATAAAGAAGTCTGGAGAAAGGTTGTGTGATTTAGATGTGATGCGTAGGGCCAGTAAAAAACATACAACATGTTTGCGTACCAGGGACTATGCTACCACATGGGTAGGATGGAAGGTGACCATTGCAGCTATTGTTCATGACAAGGTGTCCCATTTAAGACAAAGAAGAGTGGGTGGCAGGCCATTAAGACATAGGGATGAATGGATTTGCCGCAAAAATTGCATTAAGAAGCCATGAATGAGGAACACAACTGAGTTTGAAGTTGAAAGCTTATATAAAGCACAGGTGACTTGTTACCACACACCCTTTGGCCCCTTGCACATTAAGCTATTCGGGGTTCAAATAGAGAGGCACAAGATGAATGAGGCAGTCATAAAAGGAAGCCCATGGTTTAAAGACCTGCCGAAGGTAATACAGGAGTCCCTACTTAGGTCAATATCAACAACCCTAGATGTCCCTAAATCACCCAAGATGCAGCAGACCAAAAGAATCCACAGGTAGCAGGACCGGTCTGGATGTCTCCACGAAATCCGTGATTCAACAAATTATCGATGGAGGAAAAATGCAAAAATGTTACTATTGAGAGTGATGAAGAAGAAGAGGATCCTCTAACCTTTGTTGAAGAAATAGAACTAGAAGAAGAAACGGAAGAAGATATCCAGCCAATAAAGTGACCTAAGTATGTTCCTCCAAGGAAAGGGAAGGCCAAGGTAACTGAAGATTTGGTTGCTGTTGATAGCGTACTCATCACCCTGTCTCTTCCTAAAGGGGTTCCACTCGAAGGCATGGTGATCGGCTGCATCCATACTATGAAATATGAAGACTGGGACCTTGCAGACACTGAGAATTTTCCCCATCTGGAAACTAGCAAACTGATGGAGCAAAGCACAGAGGGGGCTATTACGACACTACACCCATAGGAATGGTTGTGAAAGGTAGAAGAGGCTGGTTTATTTTTTCTCCTATCATTTCCACATTTTCATTGGCCTCCCGTTACAATATTGGTCATTAGGCAACTGTTCTACCTGGTACACGATGGGTACTTATGGATAGACAAACCTGTACTCAATACGGCAGAGCTCATTCATAGGATCTCTCGACTTCCCTGTGAAGGCACGGACCCTGTGGAAATCTTTGAGTTGAGTGGTGATTTGACGATGATGGAAGCCCTAAAAAAGAAATACAATTTGAAGAAAATGCAGAGAGGGTATGCTATTGATAGTATTTTGGACAAAGGGGTCTACATTGCTACCCAGTTGCTAGCAAGAAAAGTGATGAGAAATCTCGAGGCAATGAGGTCCCAACAATAGTCGTCACGCTAGCTGAGCAATGCGCATAAGGGGAATGGTTCAATTGGGTGCAGTTCCTCTGTGACGAATTCCTTACCAACTACAGGGAGGCCCAAAAGGAGGGTAGGACCTTCCACTACGCGTGGTTGTTTTTATCCATCCTTTTGGTTACAAGTGAATTACCCGAAGATAGTTAGTTTCCTTTCCTAGACCAGCATTGGACAGAGGCCACAAAATACGTGTTGCTCTGGGTGGCCAAGGATGCCGCAAGAATCCGAGAAGTCAAGATTTTATGGATACTGATGGATGCGAACATCCGATAGTGGATCAACTAGCAACCTCGACTATCTACCGAGGTATAAGATTGTGTGAACAATGTAGTTGTTTTTAAGGTGGATATGCACCATGTATACATCGAGGTGCACAAGGATCTAGAGTAGACGTGGACCACACTTCCCTTCATTGCCATTCACAAGGCTATTTTTTTGGTATTGGATACCCGGCCACCGAAGTGGCGCGGACCAGATGCAGTAGGGCGCGATGAGACCACCATCCAAAAACAGAAGGTTGAGGCCAAGCACTTAGCACAACAAAAGCAGAATGAACAGCATGTTGCGAAAGTATGGGCATCCTGGGAGGTAGCGCAGGCTTCTACAGGTAAGGAAAAAGTAGGAGGGACTACTACGACAGAGGACAAAAGTGGCTCAAATGTGACCACAGAGCTGGCCACGGATACAGGGATAGAAGATATGACGCAACCACCACCGGTTGACCCTTAAAATGACCACGGCTAACAAAACAGTCAAAGCCACGGAAGAAGACCAAGGTGTCTAAGTTGGACAAGGAACTTGTCATATTAATTGAAGGTGACCTCGGTGACATCGGGGATACAGTTCATGGAACCACCCAATAGGTGCTTAACGAGGCCATGACGGAGCCGTAGACTGTGTTGGGGGTGCTCCATGCATACCTGCAGGAATTCGGAGCACAGACCTCACAACCAGGAATCGTCACTACTCATGGAGCTACAGGTATGTCAGAAACTGAGCAGCTGCTACAAGCCAAAATGGCTCATACTATCGTGCTCCCGACAGTAGCATTGATAGCAGAAAATGCGGTGGACAGAGCTATGGTAGGCCAGCTTATGGGGCTTGGATTAAATTTGGCTGCCCTCCCACACGAGAGCTTATACCAGATCCAGGATAGTGAAACAATGGAGCTTCATGCTAGGGAAGGACGTGCGGTATAGGTACTCAGTGAGTAGCGAATTAACATAGAGTAGTTGAGCCTCCAACGTGATGAAGTAGTAGCACAAAATTAGTAGTTGGAGCAAATTATGGGGGAAGAATGTTGTTGTGCCCCTGAGCTCAAGATTACGGTAGATTTACCTATCGGCATACAAATCCACAAGTTGGCCAGTGGGTTCCCCAAAGAAAAGGAAGAAGCAGCGAGGATCCAGTTGGCCCTGAACTTGCAGATCGCAAAATTGAAACTGAAATCACAACGCTCTACACCACCGGAGGTCACAGAGAAGTGGAGAGGCATCATTCAATCCAGATGGGAAGTAATAGCACGTGCCATGTAGGAGTGCGCTGACTTATTGGATCAGTCACTTATTACGGTCACTTCACTATAGGAAGACCCCACCTTACAGCAGTTGGAAACAGAATTAAGGGAGCTACAACAAGCCTATGATAATGTTAAGGGGACCACACAGACGGTTGCTATTACGCAGTGCTTAGCCAAGAAGAGGGATGCCCAGGCTCTTAAGACACAAGATGACGCCGCTTGGTAGAAGGAAGCATTGATAAAAGAATGCATCCAGCCTTGGCTTCATGATGAGGCATTCGCGTTTCCACCACCGTTGAGTAAAAGATGGCACACATGCAAGCAGTATATGAACCAATTGAAACAGATACTGATGCATCGGTGACTTATGTAGAATAGGTACAATAGATGGTAGAAGATTTTGTTGCAAGTGTAAGCGAAGCACAAAAGTTGTTGAATGACCTCCACGTGAAGATTTCCACACCAACCGAGTGACTCAGGACAAGTCACGATGATTGTGTTGGGCTTGTTGGATAGTGGAGGCCCCACATAATGGTTTTGGGGCTCAAAGCCCACAATTTTGGGTAAAGGTATGGTAAAGGCTCCACGAGGTTTGCGAATTGTAATGAGTTAAGTCAAAGGGTTTTTCGCCCGAAATAATGTAAGAAAATAGAAAGTGAGTCGGCTTGCCCATGGTCCGCGAACGATGGCAATGTATAAATAGAGTAAGGCTCTAAGGTTAGAAGTCAGTTTTTGGTTTTGATCTTGAATGTTATGGGTTTATGAAGGCTATATTCTCTCTGTGTCTGTAAGTTCGAGTCAAGGGTGTTGGTAGGTAGATAGAGGCTCTGCAGCTGTGTGCACAAAGGCCTGGTAGAGTCCACAACTGTGTGCACAAACCCTTGCAGCTAAGTGCACAGGGTGGATATGGTTGTATTGACAAAAGATAAATAAATATAAGAATTTCTGAATCATTGTGTGCTTTATCGAGAATCTATTTCTTGCTTATGTTCTAAATTTATGCATTGTCTTTAAGAATTATGATTGCGCGCACTGGGTTTTATTATAAATGTTTGCTTAAAGACTGTAAGAAGAAGATCGGATCTGTAATAAATTCATTAAGAAGAAAGCACATCTGTGTAGATCTACGTGGAAGCTCAATAGAAATACAGAGTGGCGTGAGGCCGCAGAATGGTTTGCGACCCCTCCCAACCACATCAAGACATCCCAGGGGTGCAGAAACCTAGTTACAACACCCTCGAGTGAGACTTCAGTCAGTGCTCTGTGGAATGTTTCCTAATGGGTTGGTAGTGCCAGATTTGTTTGGCTAAATAACTCTTTCGAACCTAGGTTAGGCTCCAAAAAGCCAACACCTTATCATGACATGTTTTCTTTTGACTACAGAAAAGTGAAAGGTTTGGGAATCAAAGACCTAGCCATTACCTTGTCTCAGTTGCCTATGAAGAGCACGATGATAGATATTGTGGTAGAAGATGTACCCCCAAGTTTGGCATGTTGCTTTCCAGAGGTTGGATCAAGAGATTAGGTGGAACGTTGCAAAATGATTTGTCCTATGCTACTGTCCCAGTTTTTGGAGGGGAGAGTAGGAGATTATATAGAGAATCTCAGTTGGCTTATATCATCAGTGATGAAAGGAATCCCACTAATCATCCCATTTATGCTATCGACAAAGATTTTGGAGCCTGTATTCTTCAGATTGAATAATCCTAGTTGGCCTCCATGCAGCTTAGGAAACCTGTTTGCTAGATCACAGAGGAAGAAGGCCCACAAATTTGGGACATGTTGTTTGATGGAGTTTGCTCTAAGGAAGATGCAAGGGCAGGTGTAGTCCTTGTGTCCCCCACACAAGAATGCATTCATTTATCTTTCAAATTAACTTTCCAGGTCACAAATAACATAACATAGTAAAAATCCTTTATATTGGGCTTAAACGCTGCTAAAGGAATGGGCATCAAAGGTCTAAAGGTGTTTGGAGATGCATACCTCATCATTCAACAGGTGAACAAAACTTTCCAAGCAAAGCGTCCAAGGCTGAAATCATACAAAGATGAGGTGTGGAAGTTCAAGGGTTCTTTTAATAGTTTCAACATTTCTTACATCCCTAGAAGGAAGAACCAGCGTGTTGATTCCCTTGTTGTGTCTGCTTGCACATTTATTCCTCCTTTGCCTCCTAAATTGGCTTATGAAGTTCAGGTGAAATATAGACAATCTCTGCCCGACAATGTCAAATACTGGAATTTTTTTGAAGATGATGATGAAATTAATAGGCTTTTACAAGTCTTTGATGAATTTTCTAAAATGCACATTGAGCAAAAAAACGAAGCCATTGAAGAATACAACTAGTCCAAGCTAAAGGACGAGATTGGTCAAAATAACATTGTTCAGCTGCCTAATAACCATATACCTAAAGGATTGGTACCCCTAGAAAAGTTGTTTGATCATAATGATGTACCTTATAAGCCTCCCAAAAAAGAAAATGAGTCTAATGCTCATAGACATAATGTAGGGAGTCCAACCCATGCAAGGCACATAAATTTGTCTACTCACTTGTCTTTTGCCCAAAGTTCCGAGTATTGCACCCTGATCAAACAATTTTCTAATATTTTTCCTTAGGAGTACAATGATCTTAAGAATTCTGACACCAACATCATTCAACATAAGATTCCACTGGAGAAGAACACCATCACTTTTAAATATAAATTAAGACCTATCAACCCTCTCTTATTGCCTTTAATTTAAAAGGAAATCAAGAAGCTATTGGATTCCAAGATCATAGTCCCCCTAAGGTGTTGTGAAGGTAAACCCCCTCTACGGATAGAGGCGATCCCACTAGCCCAAATGGGGTCTAGCAACAATCAAACAACACTAACACGCAGGTTCCTAATTGCAAATTAAAGACCGATGATGAGGGCCTACCTTGAATCCAACGCTAATACTTGTAGAAGAGTCGTAGCTCCCGTTCCTTTGCTCCGGCTAGTCACAATCCCCACAATCCTCATGAACAGACACTTGCACATGCAAATAACGACACAAATACAAGCATAAAATCCAAGAAATGAAACTATATATCAATAAGAAAGGATATAACTGTTAGGTTCCTATACCAATAGGTTTCATTTTTCATGATTGACAGTGGAAGGGCTAAATATGTTCATCATTGCATGCTGCAAAGGTTCCATATTTTGTATGCAGACTAGGAAAATTAAAGGATGAAAAGAGGGTATGCCTTAAAAGAATAATAAAAAGGCAAGAAAATCAATTGATCAGAAAGAATAGTGAAAATGAACCCCAAATCAAAGACCAGGAAAGTGGCCAGTCAAAATGCCACTGTTATCTTGTTTTGCAAATTTGCAATGTGCAAAAGGTACCAAATTTGATGGGTGGCTCAACAGTTCAAGCTGGACCATGCCATGTTTGAATTGTTGTTGTAGAATAGAGAATGCATATCTGACCCAACAGTTCAAGCTTGGCAGATGAGTAGCTAGGTAGAGGAAATAAAGAGTCCAACTGCTTAATCTGGGCCCTTGGAAGAGATAAGGGTACATTTAGATAGGAGGGAAGTCAAAAGAAAAGAAAAAATTTAGGGTTTGCTAGTTCAAATGCACCCAATCCAAAAGAAGAAAAAATGTTAGGTGTAGTAGGCTGGGTAGGTAGTTTGAGGTTGCAGAAGCAAGTGTGTGATCATTATTTGTCTTAACAAGAAGCAATCATTTCATCAATGAAACAAGTACCAAGGCAATTGCTTGATGGTACAACAGTGGAAGCATGACTAATTCCCCTCCTTTCCCCTAAGATCACTTACTAACATCCTCTTAAGGACCTTGGGATCTGCCCAATAAGTCCTCTTTCACCCCATTTTTCAGGAAATATCAAGTTAACATCTGAGTTGACTTGATGAAAAGAAGCCACATTTCTTGTGTAAACATCATCATTCTAAATTCCACTCATTTCCTATGTCTAAGTTTCACTTCATCTACTTAGCATTCTCCCCTACATTTTTACCTCACTAAGTCATATTAACATCTAATTTTACTATTTAGCTCCCTAAGTTACTTCCCTACCCCTAGTTTTACAAAAAACTATATAAAATTCCAAAAAAATATTACATATCCTACCCTAAAAAGCACTATAGCTTTGTAACATAGTTTTGGGAGATATTAGTCCATTTGGGACTAATATGAACCCTTCTGCGTCCTAACCGGGAGTTACTTTAACCTCTAGTTAAAGTAATAAAAATGGTAACCCCCGCTCATAAGCCTTATTGTTCCCCCCGCCCCTCGCGCTCATATCTAAGCTTTTGTTTAAATTTTAAAAAATTAAACATTAAACGAGCACGTGCAAGAGAAACTTTTGCTAACCAATGTCTTAACCCACCCCCGATAAATATTTGAATATTATATATCTAGCGGGTCCTGCCTTTAACCATCCGCCATCCCATTAACCCGCTAGCCGTCCGATGGCCAGCGCTCCTGATCCAAGGGTGGGCGGTCATTATCATACACCGATATGCCGGAGGTTAACGTTCGGGGGATGGGCGGTTTCCCTGTCATACCCCCGCCACGCGTCGGCCTCCCGGCATGTTCGGAGGCCCCTCCCCAAATACCGTTAGCACTGAAAAGCGGTGTGGGGAGAAACCACAAACCGCCCTCCGCCCTTGACGTCAGCACCACGTCACAATGACGTCACATCCGCATCGGCTCGCCGTTGCCCAGTGTCAGTGCCACATCACCTGCTCGCGCCATCACCCCGCCAACCTGTCGTCTGCCATGTCATCATGCCATACCTAGGACCCGCCTATGGCGTCATGCTAACGTCATCGTGAAAAAGTGCCAAAAGCGCAAATATGCTAAATTTTTTATAAAAACGCGCGTTTTTGGCCATTTTTGTTCATTATTCATTTATCCGTTTGAAGAGCTATGCGCGCTGTATTACGTCATTTTCCACCAAAGTTTGAATTTGAGCAACCAGGTCACTGTCGTTTGCCACTCCAACTCCACTTTTTGCCATTACACCAGCTCAACACCCTCGACGCCATAAAAAACCAGGTATTTGCCCAAATTCACCTATTTTTCCCCTGTTTTCATGATTTTCTCCATTTCACTTGCATAAAACTCTGCAAATTACCAAACTAAAGACACTAAAGTACCTAAATGCTGCCTAAAATTCTCCAATTAACCCTCTGTTTGAAGAACGCTCTGTGAACCCGCACCCACTTGAAAAATTCACCATTAAAACATTGTTTTAAAGGTTTGTATTGCCGGTAGAAGCTTCATACGGCCGTGCATTTCCCCCTGTTACCATAATCCTCTGCAAAAATCCCATATTCAGCTCAAAAATTATCCCTATTCCCTCTGCAGTTTACCCACACAGTCTATCAACCCAGTGAAGTTATCAAAGAAAGGAAAATCTTGCTTGAATTCTGTAAATTGGCCTCTTTTATGATAGCTACAGACAGTGAAGACTACTGCCTCAGTTCAACTCATTTTCAAGCTCCTTTGCAAATACTCAAAAGTGATTTTCCTTAGTCTACTCTTTCACTAATCTTCACTCCAAGTACAAACACAGAAAACTTCAAAATGGCCACTCCAGCAGCTCTAAGTATCACTCATATTAATCCACCAAACAGGGAGCTTGAAGCCCTGCCTCTTGCTAATAAGGATTACCTCATTCAAGATTTAGTTGGGGACAGAAATCACTTACAGACCTTCTGCCAATTAAGAAACAACTTTCTAAATAACTGTGACATGTATGGCATATGGCAATCTAATTTGCTTGTTTACTTTCTTCCTTCTGTTAATATTTTTCCTGAGATCATCCACTTATGTGTTGAGAACTATGACCCAACTCAGAGGGCTATGAAGTCTCCATCTGGGAGCATACTTTTTCATATTCCTCCTGACTCCATCAACCAAATGCTTAACTTCAAATAGACTCAGCTATTGTTCCCTTTCTCTATGAACTACTTGCTTGATAAAAGCTCCGAGCTCTCCAGCTCTGAAATTGCAAGAATTGCCAAGACATTCATGAGGGCAGACTGCCAACCTACAGGACCACCTCCATTCCTATATGTCTGTTTCAATGAAGTAGGCAAACTGATAGTTGATATGATCTCCTATGTGATGGGTTTTAAGACAAGTGAGCACATTGATGAAACAGTGTTGGTTTTATTATCTGCATACAGTCCAGGACAACCCCCTGCTTACAAGTATAATTATGGAAAATTCATAGCCAACAAAATACATGACCAGCTATTGAAACTGGACAGGGAGGGAGTCTTTAAATATTCATCATATATCTATCATTTGTTCATGTATTACCAATCTGAATGCTTCCAATGCCCTATTAAGAAGTTGGATTCTAAAGGTGAAAGAAGGTCTGTCATCTTTTGGTCATCAGTTTTCCATGAGGTTCAAAACTCTCCATTTTCTTACTGTGAGTTCATTGACCAATTTGTCTATCCAGTCTCTTGTCTCCTAATGAGATCCTCTCCCCCTAGAATATCATATGACATACAGAAGATATTACAGTTGTCCAAGAACTACAAAATAGGTGATTGGTATCTCTACCAAAATCACACTGTCTTTAGGATTGTGAGCTTTGTCCCTACAGGCTCCCAAGACATGTACCCATGAGATTGTTTGCCTTGGAGTACTATAGGAAACTCATCAATTCTAATCTCACTCATTTTCATAGTGCCAAGAAGAAAGCTCACCTGAAATTCAGAGACCATCTAGGCCTCTTCATTATGAACAAGAAGGAGGGCTGGCAAGATGCTAATCAAGTATTGAGGGACAAATATAAGTTAAAAAGGAGCTTCTGGTGGGTCCCTTATGACCCAGAGGGCTTTATCAATGCCAGAAGAGTTAAATACAGGCTGTTGGCCTATGAACACTGTAAAATTCCACAAATTGAACAATATGCCAATAAAGAAGAGAGGGTGCAAGACACATTAGTTGAGGAATTGACCCAAGAAGAAATTATGGAGGCAAATGTCAAAGATTTAGAAAAAACTCTTGACTTGGATTCTTCTGACCAGGTAACATTCAAGCTACCACACCAAGTTGGAGAGGGCACATCCACTGCTGCCGCTTCACAAGCTGCCCAAGCAGCATCTACATCAGCAACAGGTACAACTAAAGGAAAAGAGCCAATGGATACAGAACAAGGAATGGTCACAGAACATCCTACCGCCTCAAAGGAGCAAACTCAACAAAAAACTCCTTCACAGCAAAAAGAGGCACTGCAAATACCTGTTTTACAAACTCCAGCAAATGAGGAAAGAGGTAAGAAAAGGGACAGGGAAGAAACCACACCTCCAAGTGGATCAGAAAAACAGCCTGAAGCCAAGAGGCAGAGAATTGATCCTCAAGTTGAGGAAGAGACTAATGAAGAAACCATAGAAAGCCTGAGGAAGGAGAAAGAAACTAGCCAGAAAACAACTACCAGCTCATTCCAGCAGGAGCTAGGCAGGCAGCATAGTACAGAGGTGTCTTCCTCAAGACAACAAAGCAAACAACCATCTAGCATCAAAGGAACTTTCAAGGAAATCAAGGCTCAGAATGAACTATTGAGAATACAATTATATGATCAGTTACTTAAAGCAACACCTGCCAAATAGCAAAGATTGATGGCATCATATGACTTTAAAGAGGAAAAAATGATTCTTAGCCATTTCAAGGCAAAGGTACAAAAGCCCCAAACACCTGCGGATTATGTCAAGACAAGCTTGGAGGTCCTTGCTAGGGACATACACCTGATGGATCAAATAGAGTTGCATAAGAAAACAGGTGAGATGGTCTATGCCATCCTGGCAGATAAGGCCATGTTGGCCCATGAATTGAAGGAATCTTTAAAGAACACAAATACTCAGGTAGATTTGGAGAGAATGTCCTCCTCAGCCAAAGACAACAGAATAAAAACATTGGAGGACATTATTGTAGACCTATGGCATGATCCTAAGAATCCCAAAGCCATCAAGGCCCTTATGAAGAAAAAGGAGCATGATATTGCTACAATGAAAAAGCAAATGAGGGTGTCCTCAACTATGCATCCACAAACAGCAAAACTTGTGCAGGAAAAAGAAGCTGAGGATACAATGGACCTGCTGATGCAAATGAACCATAGAATAATTTAAATGGAGGCAGAATTGGAGAAAGCACTGCAAGGAAAGCAGGGAGAGTCGACCTCCCAGCCACCTCAAACATCTCCAACTGCTGCTGTTATTCCTCCTACACAAGCAGTGGTGACCCCTCGTATTTATCCAGCAACTACAACAGTTACAGATGCTACAACAGCAACAACAAAAACACCTGAATCAAGCATGAGCATGGATGAAATGCTGAAAGCTGTCAAGGAGCTAGAGCTTCAGGCAATAGAGACGAAAGAGGCCAAAGAAACGTTGGCCATTCTAGAAGGAAAATATGACAAATCCAAGATGACAGTAGCTGAGAAAAAAAGGGAAATTAAGGCCTTGAATGACAAAATAAAAACCTTGGAGAAGGAGCTAGCTTTGGACAAGACCCTGGCTAAAATAAAGAAGATTTTGTGGGCCAAAATCAACCAATCAATCACTCAGCAATGGAAGCCAATCCAAACCATGCATGAATAGATAGAATTAATAGGCCTAGCACAATTTGAGACTCAAAGGGCTAGGGAAGCATTGGGAAATATGCCTGAGCAGGCCAACAAAATGATCCATTTCCTGAACACTCATACTAAAGAGGAGTTGGAAGCATTAGACATCAGTAATAGGACATATGTTGTTCTAATAGCAAAGAAGGTGCTGACCCTAAGAAATGTTGTGCAAAATCTGGAAAGAAAGTGTAAGGAAATGCATGCAGAAGTAGATGATTTTAGGATGAAGCATGCAACATTGCAGAACAGAGGATTTCCCGGTCTAACTAACAACGCTGGAAAACTGTTGTCTCGTGAACAATATGCCACCAAGGTGAACAATTATGTTACAAATCAGATTACTGCATCCACAAGTTCCTCAGAAGAAGCAGGGCCTCCCTCAGGGCAATCTCTTTATGACAAATTAGAGAACCTGTTTTACATTGAGCATGAAATTAATCATCTTTTTGAGTTCCAGCCCACTTTTTACAAATACACTGAAGCTGATGAAACACTCGTAAAGATACAGAGACATCAGCTACCTCCAGATAATTGGTGGCAAGCAATGTTGGAAATTTTGCCTAGGTAATTTTGGTCTCTTTCTCCTTTGTCAGCTTCAGATTTTAGTCAGCTACAGGTCAACAAATATGAGTACACAGACCACCATTAAGACACGAGGACAGCAAGAAAATAGAGTCAAAACATGAATACTCAGCAAAGCAGCAGGGCAGCAAGCCCAAAAATGTAAATTAAAAGCGCAGCCTCAACCGACTCAGTTGGTCCCAAAAAGTCAAATTTTTCTGACAAATGGACAACTAGCATACCAACAATTACTACAGCATTTATTTCCTTCATCTACTTCCTTGAAGAGTTGGTGATGAAATTTATTGCATGAAGACTCATCGACTAGATATTTTCTATCTCATTTTTGTATATATACCTCCCCACAGAATGTATTTGGGGTTGGTGATTTTCTTTCATATCAGATTGTATTAATGCAAAGTGCTATTGAAGTTCACTGTGTCTGAATCATCTGAAGGTGGATTGGATGTTTTGGGACTTACTACAAAATTCCTATGTCATGCTATGGAACAATAAGTTATACTAAACTGTGTTTTATGTTCTCTATATTCAGAAATACCATCTATGTTTCATGATCTTGATAACAGAGAAGAAGAATAGCATAGGATTTGTTTGAATGCACCTTATGTTCAACCTCTGTTGTCAATTATGTTTTCTTCATAATTAGTCATGAATATGAATTCTTAACTGCTCATGTCGGCACTAATTCTTCTATTTTGAATACTGTTTAGGAATTCTTAATTGCTCCTACACATTATTCATACACTTTCCCTCTGCCAGTATAACGAAAGATTCTTAATTTCCTTTCATTCCCTGACTTCATACCATCATTACCAGATTCGAAAGTTGTTCCTAGCTTGCCTACCCTACTCTGCAGTACTACCTTTTCACCAAGAAACCCTTTCAAAGATTACACTTTCAGTGACTCCACTGCCCAATGGAAAAAACAATTACATACTTACACCCCGGCTTTGTCTGAGTTCACCATCCAACAAATTTAAAACCAAAACCTGTTCATCATAACTAGCCTAAAACACTCCAAAACAAAGCTAAAATTACAAAGAGAGAGCCCTCTCTGGTTGCAGGTAGGCTAAGACCTACAAATAAAAGATTGGTTAGTGGTTACCTCGGCTGTATTCCCTACAGGAAGCAGGGAACAACCTGAGTGATAACATCATTGGTGACTCCACTGGGGAAAAATCAGTTTCCCTATTTCAACATAATTAAAGGAGATATCAAGCTTCCTTTGTTTCAAAAGAATCTCCTGTGAGGTATTGGAAAAACACCAAAAAACAAATCTAGAAGTTGTCTCCAAAGAAGAAAACGCGTTACACAAGGTCAAATCCTGACCCGGATCCTCCAGCTGCTTTTGAAAATCCTAACTTAATTCCTAAGATCCTTAGAAAGCAAGAGCAACAAGAAGCTAGTGCTGGTTCAAGTCCTGAAGCAGTTCAACAAAGCTATATTCCAACCCCTGCCAAAACCTTAGTTCGTCCTCATATTACTTCCACTTATACTAGTTCTTAATCCACTTCTCAAAGAACTTTCTCCACTCCATCTATTACACATATATCTGCCATCGTCCCTGTTGTTCCAGCTATCCCATTTCTTCTTGTTGTCCCATTTATCCCTCTAACTATGGAAAATCGTTATGCTCCATTACAGCTACCTTCAAATCCAGGGGCTATGCCTCAGGATTATCAAAGTAAGATCATCTATTTTGATGGTGTTGGTTCCTATACAGCCCAAATGCACACCAAGAAGATGCAGGACTATTTTGAAAACTATGAAATTGATGATGATGGTGTAAGGATGAAGATATTTGTTCAAAGTCTAACTGGTGATGTAAGGACCTGTTTTAGGTCTGTTATTGAAAATTCTATAGCTGATCTCGAGGCCCTATATCAAGTCTTCTTAAATAGATGGGAAAAGAAGAAAGACCCTTTACACATATTAACTGAATATGACAATTTAAAAAGGGGTCCGCAAGAAACTGTCCAAGACTATTGTGCTAGATTTAACAATGCATACAATGCTATCCCTCATAACCTTAGACCCCCACCTGAATTAGCCTTGATCAAATTCCCTGATGGATTTGACTCAGACATGACATATCAGCTAAGGGAAAGAGCCCCTCCAAGCCTAACAGACATGCGAAATGTATCCGTTAGTGTAGAGGCAAACCTGATTGCCAAACGAAACTGAGCTAGAACTAAAAGAAGAAAAAAATTCAAAGAAGAACCTTCAGCATTTGAGAAAAAACTTGATGCAATCATCAAATGAATGGATAGATTGGGAGATCGGGTAGAGACCATTGAAAGAAAGTCATCCTGGGAAGACCAACCAAGTAACTCAACTAGAACTCCAAACTTCAGAAAAGGCCAAAACCCTACTACTGGAAGGACTGGACCTGGTCAGAATATCAGACCTCCATTTCAAGAGAGTTATGCAAAGGCCTCAACCTCAAATTAACCAAAAAAAATCCACATATTAACTTAATGGGCCTAAATAGCGAACAACAAGTTTTCCTAACTCAAGATGACCAAGAGGCCCATGAATTCAATCAATTTCAAACTAAATCTGGAGAGTCATTTGATTTTAGAGAAGGCTATGATACAACAGTCTATGAGGTTCACAAAAAATACAAATTGAGAAACAGAACCATAGATGTGCCTGAAACTACCAAGCTGAAAAATGCTAAACAACTTAATAAATTAGGGGATAAAGTTGTCCCAACAGAACAGTCTGATAAAACGCACCCAAAGGAAGTTACTATGGAGGATGTATCAGACTTACAGCCTTCAAGGAACCATTCATTCACACCCCATCCTCCAACAAAATATTTCAATAACCCTCCAGAAAATAATGACAAATCAGATGTGCCTGATAATACTACCCATAACCAATAGAAACTCAAAGAAAGTTCGCCTGAAAAAGACAAGATTTCTGCCCTAAATGTGAAGAATCAGGTAGAAAAACCTTTTAACTTAGAAACAGAAATTGGCAAGCTAAAAATAGCCATTCCTCTCGCTGAATTGGTGAAACATGAAGTTTACAGACAACAAATCAATAGGTCACTGCAAATATCAGAGAATAGGGATGCAATCAATGTTTTGGATGATCAACGAGAACTAATTTTTGGTCCAGAAGTCAATGGCAAATAATTAGATGGAGGAGTTCCTCCATTCTATGTGAGTTTAAAAATTCATGACAAAGTGTTACATAATGCAATGTTTGACTCAGGGGCTTCCCATAATCTAATGCCCAAATCAGTGATGGAAAAGCTAGACCTGGACCATCACAAGGCCCTATAAGGACTTATTTTCATTTGATTCTAGTCAGGTCAGGTGCCTAGGCCTAATCAAAGATCTTTGTGTTTCCTTAGTCCAATATCCAGCTAAGACAATCTTGATGGATGTGGTGGTAGCTGACATTCCACCTAAGTATGGTATGCTTTTGTCCAGATATTGGGGTACCAAACTCCAAGGATCCCTGCAGCTAGACATGTCATATGCCACAATTTTAGTCTTTGGCCAACCAAAGAGATTATACTAAGAAACATTGATGAAATATGTGGTTAGGAGTCAAGAAAAACCCCAAAACTTCCCCATCTATTCCATTCACTCTGACATGGATTCATTTATCTTATATAATGCTGACATGTGTCCCAAAACTAATGTCAAGCTCCTGAAAATAGCACAAACAGAAAGCTTGAATGAACAATCTAGTGCCCTAGATCAAAAAGCTTCTGATGTGATTGATATAACAAAACAAAATGACATGTCATATGAGTTACAAAACCCAATCCTGCCCACTGAACAAACTCCCAAAAATATTAAGGCTATTCATGACCTGTTAGCACTCAAATCTGCCTTAGGCTGAAATAAGGCAAGACTCAAGGCCACATCATACCACGTTCAGCCTAGTAGCTAGCCCTACGAGGACAGGAAAGGGCTCTCTCCGGGTCAAACTCGGAAAAAGATAATCAGAAAGGCTCGAGATGACCAAATTGATGACTGATTTTAGGCTAGGTATTAAGTACAAAGAGTTTAGTATTTATTTTTTATGATTTTGTTGAAATCGAGGGAAAGGCAATTTTGGGTGCGGGGATGAGGCACAATTTTTGCAGAGGTCCACTTGGGGCAAGATAGGCAACTGATTTGATGCCTTAAATCAGGTGAGATGGATAGATCGGACCAGTGAGAGGCTAAGGAGAGCAAGGGGTCTCAAGGATTCTCCTTAAACTAAAGAAAACATAGAATATTAAACAAATTTAAAGGCAGAGCATAACAATTTCATGGATTCTACCTTAACACTTCATTTGCTTAATAAGATAAGATTCAACAGAGATAATGATGCACATACACAACTTACAAGTACTGAAAGAAACACACCATCAAGACATAAAGCCACATGGATCCCAAGTAGTGCTACAAAACCCTGGTCTTTCCTTTGCCAAAATGTTGGTAAAATATGTACAATATAGTCTCAAAACCTATCCCAAGAGTCCAACCATCAAAATGATTAAGAAGATACATAATATAGGAAATCTAACACATTTCCTTGCCTCTAGGGGTCGAGCTCATCATTTTAGGAGCTGTTTCAACCAATTCTAAACAAAGCACTAGAGTCTAGGCAGTCAAAACAACTTGCCTCTATAAGCTAGGAAACCAATTCATTCATTAAATGTTTTTCCTTTTCATGAATGAATCTTCTAGAAGAGATAAATAAGTGTCATGTCAACATAAAATTACATTAATTACATCAAGGAGGACTAAAAATCCCTCCAAAAGTCAAAACTAGTCAAATGTTGCGTTTTCCTGAGTTGTAGGTGAAAAACTGGCAATTTTCCATGATGTGTAGCGCGCCATTTCTCTATGCATAGCGCGACTTTGGGCCCACTTTTGGGGCACTTCCAAGCATCCACATGAGGCACAAGTGGACTTGTTGGAAAGGGCTGGATGTCTAATTTCCAACCCAAGTGGAATTTATCAATTTGGTGCTCATTTGCCCCTTCAAAAATGCAATCTCCCAAGACTGCTTCCTGTGTGTCCAAAAAGTGGCAGAAGGTCATTTTTTGCATGTTTTTTGACCTTTTAGGGGCTCAAAACCTAATGAAATGTCTTGGTAGTGGCTAAGCAGGTGTATTTTTTCATGGAAAATCCAAAAATGCTGACCTTTTGTAAAATGGACCTCTCCATCTTTAGGGTAGGGCGCATCGCGCTACGCGTTGAGGGCAAAAACCTGTTTTTGACAAAAAAAAATTCAAAATTGACCAAAATTGCTCCAAATTCTCTGAATTTTGAGCTGAGGGTGTATCATTGAGTGCCATGCGCCTTCAAGGAGGCTTCAGCCAAAATTTGGAGTGTATCGGGCCTTTTCCTCTGTTTTAGTGCCTTGGCCAATTGTCCTTTAAGTATCTCATTTTTGCTTTGCACACATGCATGCGGGACCAATAATGATTTTTCATGTGTCGAAGCAAATATTTGTCTCTATTGGCCTTTGCCAACAACTTTTCCAAGTGAGTGTTCACCTGGATGAGCATTGATTCTCGATCGATAGGTGTCAAATCACCGGGTCTCCTACGGGCCAATTCCCGGTCTTCACGAATCTTTTGCTGCTCATAAAGTTCATGCTCATCTTTCAACTATTTGTTGCGCTGCTCTAAGTAGTTGATCACCGATTTTTCCATCTACAATTTCTTGTGCAGCGACTCATTCTCGGCCCTTTGCTCTCGGATGATCTCCTTGAGCTCGGAGCTAGGAGAGCTAGCATCAACATCAATGATATCTGTGTCTTGGCCTCCTGAAGGACCCTCATCAATCATGGGCCTCTTGCCCCTGTCCTGGACTTGTACCTGTACTGAAGAAGATGGCGAGACTCCTTCCACATGATGTGGAGATAATACTCGCTGTGCCGATGAATTCAACGAGACCCCTTCCACCCCGGGTGGAGATAGTACTCGTCGTGCAGCTGCAAATAAGGCTATGGGGCCTTTCTGATATGTCACATATGCTGGAGCATCAATATGCTCAGTCTCATGAATGTCAAACTACTATGAAGGCCCTCCCTCATCATGGAAAATCTCAGGAGGTGGGTGTGGCACCGTGAAGAAGTCGCGAGAAATGAAATCCTCCCATGGAATACCCTGCTATGCCAACTGATGCATCACTATGATCTCGATCAGTGCGTAATGATAAATGCTCTTGTTTTGCTGTGCTAGGCTCTTCCTTTGTACCAAGGGCACCATCCTCTCTATATTTCGGCACATGAAAAATGGAATGTTCATCATTCGTACCCATGTGAAATGGATCAACAAATGGATATGGTACGAATATAGACGTGAAAATCTTCCCTCACAAGTGAAATAGCGAATAATGAGCCTCATCAAGGGTGCATACTCATCCCTTAGGAATCTGAAGGGAAAAATAGCAGTTAGGTGTCTCATACATCTAGGTTTGATATATGGCTCATAATGAAATCTATCTAACTGCTGGCGCTTGTTCCACTCCTCTCCAACATTTGGTATCCAGGTTGCTTGAGCAACAATCTCGAGTGATAGTGTGAAGTCCATTCCTGCAAGGTTCACATGACCATTGTGCAAATGTAGGACAAACAAGTAGACTAATTCTCTGTGATGTTGAATTTGTGAGATCCTCTCACAATACTCAAAACATGATAGGTACCGAAAACAGGTCACTGCAAGTGGACAAGCTTGCAAATGAGCCAAAGAGGTGGGCTCCTCCCTGACATGCCGACCACCTTTACCACCCTTGTGATGCCTCCTTGGCACTTCTATCTCCAGTGTTGAATCACGGTCATCACTCTGTTCATAATTTGATTTAGTTTCTGACATGGTTTTGGAGGCAAAGTGACTGAAATGTAATGTTGACTTTGCACCCAATGAACTGTTGTTTGAATTTTTCAAATGTTGTCACCAAGGGGACAAAAAGACATGGGAATTGTTAGGGAAAGGGGAACATGAGGGAATTAGGGACAATAAGTGGGATTTTAAGGTGAAGTAGGGTTTGGGAATTTTAATAAGGTTTAAGGATTTTAGTAGGGTTTAGGGATTCTAGTGGATTTTAATAGGAATATTATAAAATTGCATGGGAAATTTTTAAGGAGAATGTTGGTGAAGGTGAGGGAAAAAAAAGGATCAATAATGGGCAACCTTGGACAGCAAAATACTTTGAAACCCTAGCACAACTAAGTCTTTAAATTTCACATGGCAATGTAGGGTTTCAATTTCACATTTTCATGGCATTTTTAACATATTAATTTCTCATTCATCTTGCCAAACCAAAACTAGCCATGGAGGAGAGGCTTACCTAAAGATTTCTTGAGAGAAAAGAGGATTTGGTAGCTTGCTGGCGGTTTATTCGGCGAAAAAACCAACGCGTAGCGCACCTTGCCCAACGCGTAGCGCCCCTCTAGTGCGTAGCGCCTGAGTAAAAATATACTGGAAAAGTCGCGTTGATGCGTAGCACGCCCTGGGTGTGTAGCGCGCCTTAGCTGATGCGTAGCGGGCTCCTGAAAACTGCCAAATTTGCTCAATGACTCTTGAAATCGCCTTTGCAAGGATTCTCTTGGCTTGTGAGAGGCAAATGAGTTGCTAATGAAGAGTGATGTGCTTTTATAGGCTCCCTTTTGATTTTTATTTGCCTAAAACCCACTTTGTAATGTTTGAATGTTGACACTTTTTGAATTAATTGGCTCTGACTTCTGGTTTCCTTTTTTTTTTTTTAAAATTGGTTGAAATGATGATTTCTTCTGAAATTTTTTGTAGAGATGGCTTCGGAGATGTTTTGGCAAAGGAGACCAAGGTTGTGCTTCAACATTTGGAGAATTTGAAATTTTGACAAAGTTTTACAAAAAATGAGATAATGACCTTTGTTTTTCAAAAACAGAGTTTTGAAAACAAGGTGAAAATTTAACTGTACAATGATGAGAATTATTGAAATGATGCTTTATGAAGGACATCCCTCTGGCCTGCTG